>JACJUY010016031.1:3391-14419 GCA_014220935.1 Platorchestia sp. MABIK | reverse complement strand
CTTAAAAATACATTAAATATTCTCGTATATCACGTAGCTTTTTGGCGATAATGAAAGAAATAAACCACTTTCCCATCAGAACAACATTTGGTACACCACCACTCTAGGCGCGTTTCAACATTTTCCAGTAATAAATTCAAAAATCTACCCAAAAGAAACAACGTTAAACTAATTATTCAAATATAGCAAAGGACTTGAGTAATCACAGTGGATAAAAGACTAATAAATAATAAACTGCAGCACTCCTAACGCATTAGCGCTTTATTCAAACATAAAGACACTCTGCTTGTCAGGAAATAAAGGACTATAAAAAATAAAAAAATGAAGACCTAAATTTCAGAAATGAAGAAATTTAGCCTAATGAATTATGAAGATAAACATTAGACTGACTAGTATTATTATTTTCATTATATAAAAAATTTTTTAACTCCTTTCACCACGACAAAGATGTACTAAGAGATGAAGGATGAAGGCACTATTTAGTATGGAAAGAATGCGGAATTTACGCACAAGGTGCAAAGAAACGGTAAGCTAAGAAAGAAGTTCATGAAACAAGACAAAGTTGAATAAGATAGTAGATGCTGAAAAATAGGACACCAGTAAACTGAAAGAAGATGGTCCGTAAGAAAACAAAAACCCATTCTATTTCAACAAAAAAACATTAAGTTTACACCAAAAGAAAGCCTACCTATAGCTCGGGCCCTCACATAATCCCCATGGGAGCGCTAATTCCCATAGGTACAATAGTTGTATCCCCCCGAGGGAAAGATACCTTGTGCATAGAAATATTAAATTGAGGAGCAAGATTATGACGAAATTAACGCTGAAGAAGAAAATCATTGATTATGAGAAACGGAACAGCAGTGAATAAAAAGAAAAGCGAGTTCTCAACAATGAAAAACAATGCTTTTAAATTTCAACACAAAGAAGCCCTACGAAACTCTCACCTTGGGACTTGACATAACTAGTTCTTTAAGAATGGGGAGCAAAATACAAGCAACAATTAGTCCTTGGAAAAATGTTTTCCTCACTTAAAAAATACATTAAATAAATATCACGTAACTTTTTGGCGATAATGAAAGAAATAAACCATTGTCCTATCAAAACAACATTTAGTACACCACCACTCTAGGCGCGTTTCAATAATTTTCAGTAATAAAATCCAAAATATACTCAAAAGAAACAACATACAAAAATTAATTATTTAAATCTAGCAAAGGGCTCGAGTGATCACAGAGGACAAAACACCAATAAATAATAAACTACAGCACTTCTAATGTATTACAGCTGTATTCAAACATCATGACACTGCGTGGTAGTTAGTGAAGGACTATAAAATAAAAAAATGAACACTTAAAATTCAAAAATGAAAAAATTTAGCATTATGGGTTACAGAGATAAACTTTAGAATGACCAGTAATTCACAATCACAATATGAGTACCAATTCTTTCAACTCTCTGCAATTTTGCTTGAAACAAATATATCATCGTTCTGCAGTGGTTTCCATAAGTCAATTATGAACAACTTTTCAACAGAGTTGCAGTTGAGAGGGAGAATGAAAGGAAAAACAAATGCGTATAGCGCGTACGTAGTAATGCGTTTTTACAGCATTTCAACCTAACTGTGCAGTGATCCGAATCAACAAATAAACCATACACACCATCCATTAGTGTGTAATAAAATGGACAACATCCTACGAAATATTAGTTCACAGCCTCAAATTCTACTCAAACTAATAAACAAGGTTTATCACCTTCTCGATTCAAGAGAACGCTTCACTGCCTTAGAAACGTTTCACATTAACAAAATAAGGCTACCAAAAATTGAACCCTAATGGTTGTTCATTAGCAGAAGTGAATCACTGTGAAGTGAGTCAATTATGCATCATTTTATTGAGTTTCTCTTTGGAACAGGTAGTCCGCAGAGATCTGTAGCACGCCCTAATTGACTGCAGTGTTCTACATCTGACAAAAAACTTTATTAGCTACACTGTTATCTGAGAACAGCAGGTGCGAGGTTTAGGGGCAGTTATCATGGATTACTNTAGTGTCCGTGAGCCAATTTTTAGGGTAACTTAAAACTTGATCTAGGGGCTCATTCAAAGCACTGCGCGCGATCACTCAGTTCATGACTGTGAGTCATCGTGCGATGTACTGGAAGTTACCGACTTAGCAAGGTCGCGATTGGCGTGAGTTTTTCTTGTGACTGTGTTCTTCGCAATTATTGCATCAGATTAATTGTGAATTAGTATTGCATCAGATGCTAAAAGCATGTTTGTTGATGCTGTATTGATTGTTTACCGGGATTTTGAGGCGATTAACGGTTACGCTCATCTTTAGATTTTCACGTTGGTTGGCGAGCTCAAGCTGAGTTCAATTTTTTAAACTTAGTTATGAGAAGTGTTGTTCGTCCGGCTGTTTTGAAACTTGAGCAGTGGTATTCATTTCAAAGTACTCTGGATAGATTACTGAACAAGTTTACAGAACAGTTCACATTCACCTGATTCATTTGCAAGTTAAATTCATGAACATTGGAAGCTTGGAGAAGAAAAAATTATTTTCGTGAACTTATTTCAAGTTGCTCTAGTGGAGAGTTTGGTAAATAAAGATATAGGTAATCAGCTGTTTTACGCTATGTTAATAGAAAATTATGTTAGTAGATGCACAATGGCTCTTTCCTCATGATTTGTTACATTTCTACTCTTACGATTTTTCTGGCCTAATTAGTTTTGGCTTATAAACAATTGAATGAGCTATATTGTTTTTTAATGTCGTTTTTGAGTTGGAATAATTGTAGTACAAAATTATTTATATAATGCACTTGGTCTCCTGTGTGGGGACACATGTTGCCGTGAAACGATGTCCTCTAAATGGTCCCTTCATTATCCCCTCTCCTGAATATACTGTTGTTGTATTATGGGAGGCGTAATTGCATTCTGTAAATAATAAAAATGATAATTTTTCTGCAAAATTTTTAAAGAAATATAAATTTAATATAACTCATGTGTTATAGAGTGGCTGCAAAGACTTTTTTTCAAATGTGAATTGATGACTTAATAAGTTACTTATTTTTACCATATGAGTAAGTGTAATTATATGCTGAATGCTGACCCTGTATTGATGTCACAATAAGTTACATAGTTTAACGATATTAACAAGTGCAAATGCTAACATTGAACAAAAAATAAGACCAATGTGTTTTTTACAGAGCTTTGTATCAGTGCCAACAAGAATAGAGAAAACGCTGGTGATAACCAAAACTCTGAGTTTATGATGAAAAATCGATTGCTGTAAATATGTATCATGGCCAAAAAATAGCACCGCGTTGTATGACTCTTGCACTTTTGGGACTTAGCACTCCTACTGGGTCCAAGAGAGATGTGCATTTGGGTCATTTTGTATTGTAATTATTATTTTGCCTTTTCATGATGGACATTTTTATTAATTTTTTTTACGTCCATGTCAGCTCGTCTTTCTGTCGTCAACCATTCTCTTGTTGGATTTGTTTTTCAAGATTTGGAATTCTGGGCATTGAGTCCTGTGCAACAGTGCACCCTATCTATCATTTGAGGGTATGGCTGTATGGCTTTAATGTAAATACTTTATTGGTGAATAATTGCGCTAGCTAATTATACTCCAGTTTTTTCTTTAAAACCGCATTAGTAATGCTAGGAAATTCTTTTGTGCTATTCTTTGCCTTTATCTTCCATTTGGTTTTCTAATGAAATATTTTTCAGTGTTTGAACTTGTTATATAAAATGTTGTTCAGCATCCAGTCAATAAACAAGCACATTCAGTCAATTTTAAATGCCTACCTATGTAATTTTTGAATGATGCATTTCTTTGGCAAAAAATTTTTTTGCTGGTTCATTGGTCACCCAGCTGAGGTAGGGTATTGAAAACTTACATTGTAACTCTAATTCCATTTGTTATGTTCTTTAATGATATTTAGAATGTTCCTTGCAGGCAAATCATTTCTATAATGTCTAAAAACTTGAGAGATCTATCAAGAACACTATATATATAATGTACATTGTACATGAGTGTTGAAAGGGGACTCTGTACACATGAGTTGATATATATCTGTATATTAAGGATAAAAATATGATATATCATATTGGTTTATTTATTGATGTATAGATATATCAAGAATTATATATACATATATATATAAAGGGTGTTGTGTAATTGGATGCACATATTTCAACCAAATACAGAAAACGAAAAATAAAACGATTTTCATGAGTGACAAAAACCTTAAAACATGTTTGTTTTCGAGAAATGATGACCTGAAATAATTTTAGATTCCCGTTAGAATGGGCTTGACATGCAGCCAACGAGTAAAATCAAACTTATTTGGCGCGCTTCAGGCTATTCCTACGGGAATTTATAATTATTTCAGGACATCATTTCTCGAAAACAAAGAAGTTTTGAGGTTTTTGCCACTCCTGAAAATCGTTTTATTTTGCGGTTATCTGTAAATGGTTAAAATATATGCATCGCATCACACAACACCCTGTATATACCGGGTGTCCCACAAAAATGTCTTATGAATTTATTGTATCTCTGCTTTAAATTAACATATTTGAAATGTCTTGTTATCACAATGCAATGAATTTTGTTCCCTTTCCGAATAATTTAAGTTTTTGAAAATCGTTTCATAATCACTTTACAGTGATCGATTTACTGAAACAAGTGGAAAAACTAATTGTTCAAAGTAAAAGTTTTCAAAACAACACTGGTGTTCTTCATTTCTCAATACATTACTTACTTCCTTATTTCATCATTTGAAGACACCTAAAATGCAGCTCACTAACGATCAAAGAATTTTCATCGTATTAGAACATGAAGCAACGAAAAAGTGTGACAAGGTTAGAGTAGCATTTAATTTATTTTCAATTTTCTAACTGCGATACAAAGTTTTCTTATCGGACGAGTACCTTTCTGGGAATTTTTCATTAATTGTTCATCGAACTTTTTACAGTTTTTCATTGCTTCATTTTCCAATACAATAAAAATTATTTGATCGTTAGTGACCTGCAATTTAGGTCTCTTCAAAGAATGAAATAAGGGAGTAAATAACTACTCAGAGCGTTTAAATACTTGGTGTTATGTAGGATACATCATTGTGAAATTATTTTTAACAGTAGGTATTAAGAAATGAAGAAGAACTCCAGTGTGGTTTTTAAAACCTTTCCTTTGAACAATTAGTTTTTCTACCTCTTTCAGTAAATGGATCACTGTCAAGGGGTTATTAAACGATTTTCAAAAAACTAGACAATTTGAAACGGAAACAAAATTTGCTACATTGTGAAAAAAAGATATTTCAAAAATGTTAATTTACAGTGGAGGTATAGTCAATTAAAAACTTGGGGACATTCTTGTGGGACACGCGATATAATGTAGACGCTCCTCAGAGGGATACAACTATTGTATCTAGTGGAACTCGCGCTCCGTGGGAGGAAAATGTGAGGGCCCGAGCTAAGAGTTAGGTAGGCCTTCTTTCTGTTGATATAAAATGTTTTTGTGATGTCAAGGACCACCTATTTTCGGTTCACTGCTATCCTGTTTTTAACACCTACTTTCTTCTTCAACTTTGATCTTGTTTCATGATATTTTTTCTCAACTCACAGATTCCGCGTTCCCTTAAAACGTTGATTGATTAAAACGTTTGTGCGATTGCTACGGTTGGTTCGGTTAGGTTGTGAGTAGCAGAATTTAGAAACCGACTGCACTGCTTAAATCCATTCTTGTCCTTTAGAAAAATGTGAGCAATATAAGTGTACGATAACTTTTACCTGGTATGCTAAAATCAATTCTAAAAAAGGTAGTGATATCATGGAAATGCTACTAATTTATGCCGGTATGCAAATGAGCAATTTACTTAGTGGTTCACATATGTCCCAAAACGTAGTCCACGTGTTACCTCCATACTAAATGGTGCCTTTCCTTTCCTCTCTTTAGATCTCATTTGTTGCGGATAGGGAGGCTTAAATTAACCAATAATTTAATCTACAATGTAAACGAGCGTTGAAAGGAACTTTGTGATATGGAAATTTCATTCCCATTCTCATGATTATGTAGTTGATATTTGTTTGTTACATGCAGCATTTTAAACGGATTGTGATTTTATGTTTAATTCCTATATTATTTTGATGTGCTATTGGTGGGAAGGCTGTGATTAATGGAATTAGGATATTCATGTAAATTTTAATGTAGTGAATGTTTAATTTTTGTAATAAAAGTTAAAGAGAGAGTGGGATTCCTTGTCATTTCTAATGTATTGTCTTATGTACCTGAGCTCCCAGTTGTACGTGCATCGATCTCATTGGTTGTACAATATTTTACTGAGCTTATTGGGTCAATACATTCACAATGCATTAAGTGTGAATGTATTGTAAGATCCAAAGCTTCCAGTGCAATATTGTACACCCCGTGAGGCAAGGCACGTGCAACCGGGAGCGATTTTTTAACCTATAATCCATGGACGGCCAGCCGCGATTCGAATCTGGTTCTGAGGCGGTACACGGCCGGTAGGTAAGGCGGGTCACGGGTGATTCGCGGGCGATTTTGTATCCGATAACGTGGACATTTAACCTCTAAACCACGCGCATTCCAACCAAAAAACATCTGTATTGCCAACGCCGTTCCACCGGCGATACGGCCTTAATTTTCAATTGGGTAGTATGTCTCTGTCATTCGAACAATATGTCAGATAGGAATCGAAGGCTATTTGTTCCCATTCTATAGCAACACAGCTTTCAGGCTACTAGTGCTTTCATCGATGAACAGTTTCCAAATCATTAAGCAGCTGCTCGTTTCTTAACTGACTCATGCTGTTTTTACACAAGAAAAGAGAAACTGTATTTTTCCTAATAGCAGGTTGCCAAAGTCTACCCAATTGAAAATCAAGGACGTATCGCCGGTGAATTAAGGTCGAGATGGTTGATTAGGGACGCGACAGAAGCCAAGTAGGCCGGCTCAGCCTTGTAACTCTCTTTCCGCGCTCTTAACAACTCACGGTCGAGCACGGACGGCGTATTCGAAGCTGGCCAGATATGATTTGAAGCTGCAAAATTTTCAGTTGATGATGGCCGTAATATTTAAGGACGGCCATCGGTGGTTTACAGCTATACGAACATTATTGAATTATGGCCGTACAATGGACGAACATAAGCCATCAAACACGTGTTTTTACGTTGTTGTGTACACTGCATCAAGCTTGAAACTAAATGTCATATGTTTTAAAATTGTCTACATCAAAAATATTCACATCAATGCGAATGAACACTTAATTAACTGTGCTGTACAATAGAAGCATTGGTGCGTTTACTTGAGTGTTTATTTATGTCTTTGTATCTTTGTCAGCGTACGCAGCACATCACAAATAGGACGACATTCCGCAATATTCGATAAAGTAGAACTTACCCGTTCTTTTTAAATCATGTGATTTAAGTACTTCATTAGGTATTTCTTATTAATTCAAAGGAAAATTTGAGAAGTGTTGCCGCATGCAATTAGCCTCAGAATACAGCTCTGAACCGATCGTTAAGCAACTGTTTATTTTTTCCTAGCTAGTATTGAACAAGTCGCAAATAAGGAATTATATACAAGAATACGTATATAGGTTTTGTCGCTAACACTTTTTGCCCCTACCTGCTGAAAGTTCGTTGAACATACAGTAATTGAGATAAGGGCTTCAGTTAAATCACGAATTTTCCCTATGTGGTTATTTACATGCATCCGTACAACAATTCAATGCACGTTTGTGTGAAGGATTTCTAATTGGTCACAAAGGATATCTAAGTTGGAACGCTGGATATCTATTTTGTTGGAGAGGTTATCTAATTTATTACAAAGGCTATTTAATTCGCCGCAATGGATCTCTAAATTGTCACCGATGAAATATCATGTCATCAAGGATGCATAATTCTTAACCAATTATATCTAATTTATCGTCAAGGCTCTGATATTTGCTACCAAGAATATCTAATTTGTCACTTAAGTAATGAAGTGTATCAGACACAAATTTGACTGTCTTCCGATGTAAAAATTGAATTGTTAAATGAAATATTCAGTGAAACATAAAAAATTTGTCATTTTCTTAATGCAATTTGATCTATCATAAATGAATATTGGTTAACCTTTGTCTAAAATCGTTCACTCTACTTTGTTTCATACTTGGTCTGAGGGAGACCAAGATATTGTTCTGAGGGAGACATAGTATCTGCAACTAGTGCTACATGCAAATCTCTTCCCTCAGACCAATAATGTCTACGACTGGGTAACTGGTGGTCCCCAGACAAAATAAGAATCCCAAGTACTGTCCTCAAATAGCGTACTGAGATGTCAAATTGCTTACCCTTCTGACATACATACAATTTCATCTGATCACATATTAGCAACCCTCAGAGAAGAAATATTCAAATTTTTTATCTACTGTTTTCTGTTTCAAATTTTCTGTTGGAATTGTATTACTCTGGTCTTTCAACATCAATGGAAATTGTGAACAAATTTTCTTACTCCAGCTGTGTGTGAAACTTTCTTTTTGACTTTTATGCTTTTTTTTTGTGGCAGCTGTAAATCATCTGGTTCATCATTTTCATCTTCATTGGCAAACATAACAGTAGCAGGAGCCTGCAATAATCTTGAAATGAGGTTGTCAATGTCACCACCTGCATCTTCATCTGCAGAATCTTCATCTGAATCCTCATTGGCTGGTGGAGGTTCAATGAAGATTCCAGCTTGATTTTCTTCACATTCCTCTAACATTTCCAACATCCTGTCCATGGTCAATGATCATATAATAAACATTTTATATTAGTGAGTAAAATTTTTTTGCTATTTTAAACTATAATTAACATTGTATGCAAATGTAATACTGTTAACCACACAAATAAACCAATAAACGAATATTGAAACAGTTGTCAGATCTGCCCAACATACTGTACATAGTAGGCCAGGGAAAAATTTATAGCAGTAAATTAAATGATAAATTTATTTCAATATAAAAATTCATAACATAAATATAAGTCATTATGCATATTTTGTTAAAATATCAGGAAGCTACCTCAAAATTTAGCATTTGTAATATATACCTCTATTTAACTGACATCCTGCTAGCGAGAGTGCCTCTGACTAAATGTGACAGCAAAACCATGTGTTGCACTCACTACTGCCTGTAAATGTTCAAACGTGTCCACGCATGTAATAAGAACGCCGTGGTGTAGTAGCTTGCCCTCAATTACGCTTGTATTGAATTCTATTCACATTTTAAATTTACCTACCATATTGAGTTGCGTGGGCTGATATGGGTTAATGACTTTCTAAAGTACTCCATTAAGCTGTGTTTTAGGTGCAAATGGTGCAGCTGCAGCCATTGTTCAAGACTCATTCATACTTATTCTTGGTATCTATGTTTTCATAATTCAAATTGAACTGATTCAGTTTGGTGGATGTAAACACTATAAAACATTTCTTTTTGCGAGTTGGCTCTTCAGACAAGCTAGTTGGGTTTGAATGCACAAACTGAGTAAAAAGAGTTGTCAACAAAATTCCTTGCTTAAATTTAAACAAGTGAGTGAGTTAATGGGCCTTCATTTTAATAGCCCATTTTCAATGTGAGTGTTTATAGTTATCTAATTGAGTCTGATAAACTTGTTCTTCATGGAGGATTACATCACCTCTAATTGTAGTATAAATGAATCTAATACATTAATCAATTGAAACATAGATCATGTTCATAAGCTAAAGATTAAGTCCATTGAACTATTGTTTTCAAGAGTGGTAGGAGATTCCTCCAAGTTCTTATGGGACTAGTTTTTCTCTTCCGAGGTAACTATTTTTCAACATTTAAAAATTAATTCTTCCTTGGCATTGTTAGATTGAATTGAGCTCTTTTTAGTATTTTAGAAAACTCTTGAACAAATTGAGTGTTGTCATTTCGGGTCAAAATTTTTTGACATTTTCAGATGTTTACGGCTATTAAAGATTTCATTACAGGGGGAAACTAAATTTTTATATAAAAAAATATCGCTAAGTACTGTTTCATTTGAATTTTTTTATCTTCAAGAACATGGAATTGGCATGAAACCCAAACAAGCTGCTGATCACTCACTGCTATTGGACAATGATCCACCTACACTGGATCCTATCACTCCATCCAAACCAATTCCAGAAAAGGGATTACAATTTCATCATCTTCTCAGCAGCCTCCAACTCTTCATGTGACCAGTGGTTTAAGTCCTCAACCAGCCACCAAAAGAGCCTATTCAAGTCCTCAACCAGCCACCAAAAGAGCATATTCAAGTCCTCTATTAGCCACAAAAAGAACCTATTCAAGTCCTCTATCAGCCGCCAAAAGAGCCCGTTTGAGTTTTCAATCTGGTTCTGAGAGAGACTATTCAAGTCTTCAATCATCTTCTGTGAGAGCCAGTTCAAGTCCTCAAACAGCCACCAAGAGTCCCATTCTTTTATCAGCTCCCAAGCAGACTTTTTTAAGTCCCCAATCATCCAGCAAGCAAGCCTGTATGACTCCTAAATCAGCCACCACTTCAACTCATCGCTCATCTGCAAAAGAAGACTTACCAACGTCCCAATCATTCACTGAAGTAGCTAGTTTAACTCATTCTCTAGCTAAAATTTTTTATGTGCAACGGAAATTCTCTCATCAATTTGTCAGCCAGAAACTTCAGTTCAGCAAATTCAGCACTCAAGTCCAAGTTTGTCTTGTCGGCGAAAATTATTTCCTTGTCCCATCAGGGTGGAAAGTGCGGCAAACTCGAAGGAACGCAAGAAAAAGCGTTTCTCTGGTAGGAAAAGGAGACCTGTTCAGTAGAAGCGGTTCAACATTGACACGCAGCTAGCTCAATTGTACCCAAAGCTGGGACCATACCTGAGTGAATGTTCCATCCTTCTCAACACCAACTAATTGGAAAGATGTTGAAACTGTCTTCCAGTCAGACCGGGACAAAAGCCTTCAAAGAATGCCACGTGTTACCGACAAACATGTGTATGACTTAAAATTTG
>JACJUY010016030.1:2326-14424 GCA_014220935.1 Platorchestia sp. MABIK | reverse complement strand
TCAATGGGAACCAATCTGTGTAAGGAATGAGGGCAAATTCTGACGGTCTAGTTGCTGCTTCTTTTGCTGCTCTGTCCGCACACTCATTCCCACTGATCCCCACGTGGGCGGGCACCCAGCTGATGATGATGTGCTTCCCTTCCAAGATGATGCGATGCATATCCAATAAAATTCTATTGAGAAGTTGGTTGTCATCGGTATTATGGTCGATAGCCTGTATGCAGCTCAAGGAATCGCTGAAGACTACAAAGTTTTCTAATTGTGTTTCGTTTATTATGCTGACTGCCAGTTTTATTGCATGAAGTTCTGCTGTCATGACACTTGCGACCATCGGTAGTGATATCCTTTTTATAATGTTGCCCATCACCGCCGCTGCACCTACCCCCGTCTGTGACTTCGAGCCGTCCGTGAAGATGAACTTGCAGTTACCGTATTTACTCGCTGTATCCTCATGCACGTGTCTCATGAGTGCTGGAGTTACATCATCCTTTCTCAGCTTCACTATATTTTCCGCGATGGTAGGCCGCTTCTGAACCCATGAATGCGTTCCTGGATTGAAGTATGGCTGGACTGGTTGTGTTGGGAAATTGTGCTGGTTAATGGTTTGGCGGAGTTTCATGATAACAGATTTCGATGAGCGCTCACGGCTGCTAAAGAACAATAATTCCAATTTTGAGTTGTGAACACACCGGTAGGCAGGGTTGAGGAAGTGGCATTTGAGTTTGAAATAATACCGAAGCAGTTGTTCTTTTCTTCTGAATTCCAGCTTAGGTTCCTTGGTGAGGATGTTCAAATTTTGTACAGGCGTAGTCATGAAGGCTCCAGTACTGATGCGCATGGCCATATTCGCGATGACATCGAGCTCCTTCAATGCTGTTGCGTTGGCAGATCCGTAAATTATGCAACCATAATCAATCTTTGGGCGGATTAAAGATCTATATAGTTTCATGAGGATTTCTTGATCTGTTCCTATGTGTAGGAGGATACTGATTTCATTAGATTCAGATCATTTTTACATTTAGATTTTGTTTTTTGGATTTGTAGGGTCCAATTAAGTTTTCTGTCCCATTCCAGTCCCAGGAATTTTGAGTTTTCAACGTTCGGTACAATGTGGTTTTCCAGTTTTAGTGTTGGTAGAATTACAGGCTCGTTTCCTTTATAGAATTGCATGGCTGTTGTTTTAGAGGTAGAGAATCTGAAGCCGTTATGTTTAGCCCATCGCGTAACTCGGTTGATGGTTGCTTGCAGCGTTTCTTGAACCTTAGATGCACTGTGATCAGCGAAGGCGATGAGCAGGTCGTCCACAAATAATGACGCAAACACTTCCTCAGCAATTTCTTTTTGCCAACGAATTTATTTTCATAGCAAAGAGGGTGACACTCAACAAACTGCCATGTGGTGTACCATTTGCCAGTTCTTTAAGAGAAGACAGTTGATGCTCCTTTCATACTTGAAATGAGCGATTTCTTAGAAATTCCCTAACGAAGTTCGGCAACCTTCCTTTCAAGCCTGTGGCCTCCAGATCCATCATAATACCATGACACCATGTCATATCGTAGGTTTTTTTCTATGTCAAAGACTGCAATTACACATTTCCCTGCGGCGAGCGATTGTCGGATGTAGGTGTCAAATCTGATGAGATGGTCGATTCTTCTGAAACCACACTGTATGTCCCCAAATAGTTTGTTAATTTCCAGATATTCTAGTAATCTTCGGTTAATCATCTTCTCATACGTCTTGCATATACAACTTGTCTGCGAGATGGGCCTATAATTCTTGGGATCTGTGTGGTCTTTGCCAGGCTTAGGAATAGGCACTATGATAGCTTCCTTCCATGGCTGGTAAATGTATTCTTCTATCCATATTTTATTGTAAATATTCAGCAGGTATTGATGCGCGTTGTCTGGCCGATTTTAAATCATAAGGTTACTAATAGCATCAGGTCCTGGGGCTGTATTTCTGTTACTCTTAATTGCTGACTAAAGTTCTTCGAAGGTGAAGGGGCTATTTTAAGGTTCGTCGTTCATGCTTTTCAGGTCCACTGGTATCTGTTCACTCTGTTGCTTGTACTGACGGAACTCGTTAGTATAGTTCGCATCGCTGGAAGTGTTGGCGAAGGTTTGTGCTATAGCACAAACCTTCCAATAAATTCGTAAAAAAAATGTCAAAACAACGGAAAATTGTCTGGCAGCTCTTCGCCAGAGAGTTTTTCCCTTCTGTTGTTCCGCCAGATGCATCAATTGCATCCGTCGTCGTTACAGGCATCTGTTGAGTTAACAGACTACGATAGACGCACCGTTAGTACAACGGAACTATTCTTATATCTCTGTTCAATTGACAGAAATGTCATGAACGATCTGTATTTCGCACAGGGAACGTCTACATGTACGTTGTTATAACGGGTGAGGCCGGCATTGTGCCGGACGAAATATGGTGGCCGTCTCTTTTCTAGAAACTATAAGAGCTTCTGTCGAATCAACAGAAACATAAAGAAGCCTCTGGGTAAGTGACAATTTCAAGAGATTCTGTTCCTACGACAGAGGAACAGGAAATTGGACGGTACTATGATGCATCAGCCACTTGCAGGTACATTATGGTGCCCAGTAAATATTACATGCGATGTACTTTTGTCCGTATATATACATAGAAGTATAGCTGCAAGGCTATTTGTACGGACCGCAGTGAACGGTGCAATAAAAAAACTAATCGTAACTCCCTATTAACGTGGGAAGTTGCCAAGTCTTCATTTTTATGAATCGCATAACCGAGGACGATTCATGCTACTTGATGAAAATTTTTCTTACACCACGTATATTTAATACGATTCACATGGATACTACTTGGGTTGGTCAAAAACGAATTACTTGGAAGGTATACTAAAAAACAATTTGGTATAAAAAGGGTTTTCACACACCCTATGACACACCTGGGAACGAATGATGAAAGACATGTATAACACGACAAGAAATGGTGAAAGAAAACGGTAAGTATCGAGAGCAAAACTTTGAAAACTGTTTCCTGCAAAAAGGCCCGACCCATAGCGCAGCTCACTTCTATTCTCGCAGGAGCATTATGAATAAAATATGCTACACCGTAAATAGAAAATAACAAAAAACTATTATATAACCAAAGAAGTTGTAATACACAAGCAATATTAATGAACCATACTGAAAAATCTTACGATGTTCCCAGAAAAAGACTATACCTCGTCTGTTGCTAAGAACGAAAAACTACACCAAGTTAAAATTAATATGGTATATGAAGCTGAGTATCTAGAGTAGTATTATTCGAGAGCTATAGCGATACTCTGCAAACAGAAAAAATATTAACTGCCGCTGTAAATGGTGATGCGGTCCGCTTCATCAAGATGCTAGCCAAACATTTCAAAGTTCAAATAAAAATAGAGGTATAACAGAAAACATTGCCTTGTGCGTAATACTTACGAAATTTTGGCAGCAGTTCTTAGAGACAGGAAAAAAGGATAAACCTACACAAAACTATGAAATTACAGAAAAATCATCTCATTGCTATACATGATTAGATTAGATTATTAGTTAGTTTAAGCCTCCCTATCCTCAACAAAGGCGATCCAAACAGGAAGGCACCATTTAGTATGGCGTTAAGGGAACGCGGAATCTATGCAGAAAGAACATAGACACAGTAAGTTGAGAAAGAAGATTATGAAACAAGATCGAAGTCGGAGAAGAAAGTAGTAGGAACTGAAAAACAGGACAGCAGTGAACCGAAAAAAGGTGGTCCTTTAACATAACAAAATAAATTCATTTCAACAAAAACAAGGCCTACCTAACTCTCGGCTCAGGCCCTCACATTTCCCCCCTGGGAGCGCTAATTTCCATAGATACAATAGTTGTATCCCCCTGAGGGGTGGTCCTTAACATGACAAAAAACATCTTATTACAACAAAAAGAAGGTCAACCTAACTTTCAACTCGGGCCCTCACACATTTTCCCCCTGGGGGTGCTAATTCCCATAGGTACAATAGTTGTATCCCCCTGAGGGGGATGCTATACCTGAATAACGCTATACATAAATTACGTGAAGAGTTCAAACTTTCTAATACATATCGGTTCACTCTATGATGAATCTGTACTGGACAATAAAATGAGTTTAATAAAGAGATTAACTCATTAATTAATTAAATGAAAGTATACGGCTCTTAACAAACTTATTCTGACGTCAGTTAAGAGTGCTATTGAATCTCGAATGGCGCCGTATCTCATGCAAGCTAGTTAACAATTAGTCCTCTCAAATGTTCATCAATGGATGAAGAAAGTAACTTCAGATATTATATGTTTCGAATATAATGTAAAATAACTTTAGCATTATTGCTTCTAAGCTTGAGAGTAAAAAGCAAGGCGAAAATCGCTACACGTAAAGTCATTTTTATTGAAAATGATCAAATAAAACGTTTCGGATTAACAGTCCATCTTCCACAAAATCTCTGTAAAACGAAACCAAAAGAGGAAGAATTAATTCACTTATGAAGTATTTATATAGAGTTAAAACTTTGAAAAAACTCAAACAACGGTAAAAAAATAAAAGGGGAAAGAAAAACTGAGTTACTGCATTATGTGTTGGCAACATGAAGTTGAAAAGCACATTGGGTGTCATTCAGAGGTTTCATTTTGTTAAAAGGCAAAGATTTGAGAATGTGCATACCTATTCTGTAAAAGGGACCGGCCAAGATTTTAAAGTCGTTTAGGGAGACCGGAACATTGCACTTTTCTGCATGAGATCTAATAGAGGACAGTGGGGGGGACCTAAGAGGAAGACCAGTTCTGTAACTTCGCCCAGCATGCTCGGAAACTCTAGTCATCAGGGACGGCAGGTAGAACCAACGTACCGCGATTCACAACGTGAACAACTGTATTGGTACACCAGAGACGAGCACAGTGAGGGTGACAGTTTGTCTTTGAAACGGTACAGAGAATCAATTGTAAAATTATTCACTAGAACCATTTAAGTTTCGAGTTACAGGAAAAACATACTAATAAGGGACTTTAACATCCTTAGCTTCAATGACTGATGGCCAAAATTTGGCAACTTCACAAAAAAAGCATGTTGAGCACAAGACTGAACATGCTTTCTTTGTGAAGTGGCCGTATTTTGACCGTCGGTCATTGAAACTAAGTGAGGATGTTAATTCCCTTGTTAATAAGTTTTCCCGCAACTCTAAATTCAAATGATTCTAAAGAATAATTTTACAATTGGTTCTCTATTCCGTTTCAAAGACAAACTGTCACTCTCACTGTGCTCGTCTCTGGTGTACCAATACAGTTGTTCACGTTGTGAATCGCGGTACGTTGGTTCTACCTGCCGTACCCTGATGACTAGAGTTTCCGAGCATGCTGGGCGTAGTTACAGAACTGGTATTCCCCTTGGGCCCCCCCCCCACTCTCCTCTGTTAGATCTCATGAATAAAAGTGCTATGTTCCGGTCTCCCTAAACGACTTTAAAATCTTGGCCGGTCCCTTTTACAGAACAGATCTGCGCATTCTCGAATCTTTGCCTTTCTAAAAAATGAAAACTCGGAATGACACCCAATGTGGTTTTCAACTTCATGTTGCCAACACATAATGCAGTTACTCAGTTTTTCTTTTACCTTTTATTTTTTTACCATTGTTTGTGTTTTTTCAAAGTTTCAACTTTACATAAATACTTCATTAGTGAATGAATTCTTCCTCTTTTGGTTCCGTTTTACAGAGGTTTTGTAGAAGATGGACTGTTTATCCGAAATGTTTTATTTGATCATTTTCAATATAAATGACTTTACGTGTAGCGATTTTCGCCTTGCTTTTTATGCTCAAGATAGTCACAATTACCTTAAAACAGATTACAATGTTATATCAATAACATGACATTTGGTGTAATAACTGAAACAAAAGTGGCGAGCGTTTCGTTTAAGCCAAGGCGTAGTCTATTTGGTCTTATTTGGCAAAAATAATTTAACGCCTAGACAATCAGAAAGCATGAAGGAAACCTGATACAGAGAATGTTCACATATAACTTAAGACTCAAACATACCGCAGATCTCTGCAAAGCCCATCTGAGTCATCTACTCAAGGAATTCAGACACTATTTGATTATCGCATTCCGATTCGACCAAACCGTCACCTAAACAATGTAGCAGCTAACACGAGCCCAGCAGCACTTACTCAACCTTCCGTCAAAAAGTTGAACCATCTTTAATTATCTGAAGAACCCTAGCTTGAGAACCAGTTAGAAGCAAAATTCCTTCAAGCATGTGAAACAAAACTAAAATACAGGAACACAAAAAAACACAGAATTTCAGTGGTACGCTTCATAATACTAGCTGTAAGTAATTAGCACTAACATTATTCAAGACAAGTATGCGCCAGAAGGCGCATTGGCCACGTGGGACCTACGAATCTATAATGCACTAAGTGGTCTCTGTCAGGCTATCGCCGTATAGCCGACTTGCTCCTTACAATTTCTTGTAGTGTGTCACTTGTAGACCTAAGAATAATATTCAATCTNGTCACTAAAAGATGAAGGCATCAATCACACTTGCGGAATAGCTCAGCAAGCAAGGGTGGCAGGGTCGTACAGAGTCCAATGCCGCAGGATTTCAACCCCGCCCGCACCCACGTCAAGTTCGCACATTCTGAGTGTGCGTGCGCTAGTCCGTGTACGTGTACGGCTCGTCACCACCACCCAGAATCACTACCATACGCATTTCAACAGCTGCCACACGTCGCTGTGTGACATAATTCTAGTGCGAACATTCATTATTCTATAGCTCTATCATATAAGTATCATTTAATGATAAAATAAAGTACATTATGTTTCATTTTACACTTAAAAGTCACTGCGGTTTTAAACGACAAACATTATAATTTGAGTTACTCCCATGCGCACTTCAACAGCTGCCACACGTCGCTGTGTGACTTAACTCTAGTGCGAACATTTATTATTCTATAGCTCTGCTATATAAGTATCATTTAATTATAAAATGAAATACATTATGTTTCATTTAACACTTGAAAGTTACAGCCGTTTTACACTACACATTTCATACAATGAGTTAAACCAAATAACAGCGCAGTTACTGCGATACTACCGCATGTCATAATGTATTGTTCGAATGTCACAATGTATTGTTAACAATACAAAACTCATTTAGTTTCTATTATAAATTGGTAGTTAATTTGAGAAATTACCAAGTGCAATATCAATTGAGTAAAAAAATATTTTAGTGCAGAAGCGTTTCGAAAGTTGCATTTTTTGCATATTTACGCCAATTGAATTCGAAAACTTTACTTGGAAAATTTGACAAAAAAATTGTATGTGCTCATATCAGTATAATTAATTGTCACTTCCCTTTCGTAAAAATAATTTTGGTCGTAAAGTGCAAAATAAAAGAACATCTATGCTCACATTGGGGACAAAGGAAGCTTAACGTTTACACACCAAGTAACGAATGCTATGGATTTCATCACAAATATTGCACCTTTTTCGTTTGAGTCAGGAAATTGTGTACAGCCTCTGTGCAAACCACTTCCCCTGTCATATATGACATACAAGGATAATGCTTCATCAACGCGGAATTCTTTTCAGTCACGCTGGCGATAATGAGACAGTTTTTAAATGAATATTTATACTTGAGGCCACACTTCTCAAAACTACTAAGTTTGTTCATTTTTTCTGTCTTTACGTGACAACTATAATATATTAGACGATATTTAATGTCATTTTCAAAACTTCCTAAGCGAGTAATAAAAAGTATTTTACAAACTAAAGACAATTACAAGTAATAATATTTATATCAATATGTGATACTTTATTTCATTATTTATTTATTTTGTAATTATTCACTATTTATAACGAAAGAAATGGAGAAGTACTTTAGAAGCATTTACTTTGAGCGTTTCGAGTCTTGGCTCATCCTCAACAAAAAGTCCGCAAATATAATAATAGACAAGTCAGTACACCCCAAATTACAGAAGCGCAGAATATAAGCACAAAAAAAATATGTATGTGATAATAATAATTTATTGGTTGATTATTTTCAGAGGGTATGCACTCTTCATTTCATTGAGAGAAANGTCACTAAAAGATGAAGGCATCAATCACACTTGCGGAATAGCTCAGCAAGCAAGGGTGGCAGGGTCGCACAGAGTCCAATGCCGCAGGATTTCAACCCCGCCCACCCCTCTCCCTCCACCTCCGAGCAGCTATAGCACTGCCTGCGAGCAACTACAGCATTGTTAGGTTAGGGTAATTTAGGTTAGGTAAGTTAACTTAAGTTAGGTTAAGAAGGTTAGGTTAGGTTAGGTTGGGTTAGGTTGGGTTAGGGTAGGCCAAGTTCAGTTAGTTTACGATTAAGTTAAAAAAGTTAGAGAATCCCTGTTTTTGAGTGCCGAGATGGAGGGTCGAATGGCCAAACACCAGCGGTCGTTGTCATAACTTATTACATTGATTTAATGCAGGTTAACTTTGGTATTCCGCTCTAGTATCCACTTACTAAGTACTTGAAGTGGTTATAATGCAGTGATTAATAATAACTGTAAAGCGAACAGATAGGTTAAAAAACCTCAGTAATACTACATAGGTAAAAAAATGGCGCGAATGGCAACTCAATGTAGCAACTCGGAGGTGGAGGGAGAGGGGTGGGCGGGGTCAAAATCCTGCGGTTTTGGACCCAGTGTGGCAGGGTCAAGGCCAAGAAACTCTTCCGTGGTGAGGCACGCGACCAACGACAGGACCTTCGAACGTATCCCGCAGTGGCGTTTTCTTCCACTCGTAAATTTTATCTTGAAGCCTCGTTTGGGGTTGATTTTCAGTACGTATCTGGAATGGTTGAAAATACATTAGCGTTTGTAAGTTGGTGAAGTCATTTTCATTCCACTGAAAATTTACGAGCCAACAAAAATTAAATGCGTAAAACTCTCGGCTTGACCACAAGTAAATGTTTGGCAAAAAAATGCGCAGGAACATGCAAGTATGTACCAATTTGCGTATATATGCATGCATATACACATTCATGGAGACACATGCAAATAAACATCTATACAAATTTGTGTGATTGTTACTGTTGATTCAGCTAACCATTTGAAAATGCAGTAGCACAAAAGTAATTTGTAGGCATTCTTCCACCATGATGTTTTTTATGAAAATCATTTGAGAAATAATATTTTAAACCATTTGATATTCTACTATGAACAATCGCATTTTCTATAATTTTATATCTGTAAATCATTTTCTTTCATCTTGATGCTCAAATTTCTTTCCTGCATCAGAGGAAAAACCACTGAAATGACATCACAGTGAGAAAGTTGCAGCAGCGCTGGTGACATACATCCCAATACTCCATTTACAATAGTAAACATCCTAATATTAAATGAATAACAAGCTGTCTTTTTTATATTACTCGATGGAAAGGGTCAACAACAAATTTGAAACACCAGTCTAACATGAGAGTACTTTCACTGGTAAGGATATGAGTTTTAGCTTCTGTTCTTTATTTTTGTAACTAGAAAAATTTCAACAAATAAATGCAACGTTTTTACATTTATTACAGCAACAAAAGCTCCATCACTTTTCAACGCAACAACTTGATTCAGGTTTGCTTAAACACATAAATAAACAATATATAGCAAATGGAATCAGAAAATTATCATTATCAAATTGAAAAAGTACAAGTTCAAATTAAAAAGTTATGAATGAACACAAATTTCTGGCAACACTCAAGTATAGAGTATTACTTTAAATTCTGATCTCTGTTTTTGCAAACAGATCATTTCTGCATCAAATGAGAGTAGAATCAAAGAGGGACAGAGCCTTTTTTGATCTTGTTGTCAATAACTTACAATAGCAGAGAAGGGTTATTGGAAATATCAAAAATTATCTTTCAAGGCTTGTAAATTATTCACTGAATGCATTCACAATATATGGCTCAAGGTGTGTTAACCCTTCAATAGTACCCAGACGATTTTAAAACACAGGCCTTTGAGATACAAGAAACAAATTAGTTTTACCCCTTTAGATGTAAATTAAGCCCATAAAATAGACCTAATAATTCGAGTGAATCATCCTATTACCCAGCTCCTACCCTCTAAATCTTGTGAACCATTTCACAGATCCTTATGAATTTTCCACAGCTGACACTTGAAAACATAAACAATCTGATAATGCAGAAAATGAAAATTGATGGGTTCTAAAATTGCACGCCCGATTATATCTACTATGTGCAATGTTGATCCATGTTTTGAATCCAAATATTTTCTGTTTCTCTTTAGGCAATATTAGTACATAAAGGATTTTCAGTCAATATTGAATTTTAGCCTTTCACGGAAATCAAAAATTCCGTGCTAAAGAATCACTGAAGAAACACATTTAAAAACATTTTACACGAATGACATTCTGCTCGCTGATGCGTTATTTTCGAGTTATTCAACTTTGAAGTTATATGAACCTCGTATATAAAATTGAAGCAACGGACGTGAATATGCTGTAACACAGTATTAACGGAACGATGGGTGAGGTTAGGGTAGGTTATGGGAAGTTAGTTAAATAAACTAACCTAAAATCACATAAATAAACCTAAAATAGCTTACCTCAACTTACCCAAACCGAGGCTTTTTTGCGCCAAGAAGTGGGCGTGTCCAACCAGAAAAGTGGGCACGACCCAACAAAGCAGCGACTAAGCAACCGACCATATGTTATTCCTATCTGAACGTAACTATTGTTATATCTCAAAACTAACGCATCAGCGAGCAGAATGTCATCCATGTAAAGCGTTTTTAAATGTGTTCCTTTAGTGATTCTTTGGAAAGGAATTTTCAATTTCCGTGAAAGGCTTAAATTCAATATTGACCGGATTTTCTTAAAAAGATTAGATTAGATTATAAATTGGTTTAAGACTCCCTAACCGCTACAAAAAAGAGCGTATCGAAGAGAGGAAGGAGGAAGGCACCATTTAGTGTGGAGATATGGGTCTGTGGAATCAATGCCGAAAAGTTATACAAACAGTAAGTTTAGAAAGAAGCTCATGAAACAAGATAAAAGTTGAAGAAGAAAGTAGTAGGTGCTGAAAGAACAGGAGAGCAGTGAACCGAAAAAAGGTCCTTAATAAATCAAAAAACATTTTATTTCAACAAAAAGAAGGCCTACCTAACTCTCAGCTTGGGCCCTCACACATTTTCCCCCTGGGAGTGCTAATTTCCATAGATACAATAGTTGTATCCCCCTGAGGGGGGATTTCCTTAAAAAATGTGGTTCAGTGTTCAACACATTGGAATGATGGAATACAAAAATTTTTAGATAAAAATTCATTAAAAACTACCCATCATTGCCTACACAGTATTTTTTCAAAGTGACATTTCTTAAGTATGTAGAGCGGTGCACAATAAATTAATGTTATATTTTAATTTGATCTGATTTTAAAATTCACTTCACATTTTCAATGTGTAAATTATCTATCTCAGTGAGAACATTCTTTATCACAATAATCTTTTTTCATTCTAATTGAATTTCAATTAATTCAATAATCGTCAAATTTCAATTTGGTTGTAAAGTTCATAATAATGGAAATTACATTTACTCTGAACAAAACTTCTCAGAAAGATCCCTTGATCAGGTTTCTTCACCTTGAAGTAACTAAGACAAATTTTATGTAAACTTTATATGGTCATCTTTCTTGGCAAACACTGCATGGCCGCCTATCCTGAACAACTTTGATCACTTTTCATTAAAGGCCACCTATGAGAGTGACCAGATGTAGGATAGGGAACTGGTATACTCAAAGCCTAATCATTCATTTTACTATAAAGTAGAGTCAGAGTAGACACACCATTATTTCTCTACAAGGCTACCTAAGTGCAGAAGCCTGAATGATGTTTTTTTCTATTATAATACAAGCTATGAGTAATACAAGCAAAATAACTGAAATTTAAAAGCAAAAGGTTTTTTGAAATGGATCATGCAGGATTGTCTAGTAAAATCCAGATTGCATTGTGACTACTCTACATTATAGTTACACATTTATAATGTGTGTGCACTATTGCAATACCCGCGTACCCCTCTCCCTGAGCACCTCATAGGTTATATAAGCTGGC
>JACJUY010016028.1:11112-22239 GCA_014220935.1 Platorchestia sp. MABIK | reverse complement strand
ATGAATTTCACGTCCGAGCTCGACCGTGCGTAGTTATGAGCGCGGAGAGAGAGTTTAAAGGCAAAGCTGGCCAACTACCCAATAAATCATCCTTAATCAACTGTCACGTCCTTAATACACCGGTGACACGTCTTTGATTTTCAATTGGGTTGCTGCTTATAAGTCTTCCAGTTTGAACATTGTAATTTTTTTGTCCCTATTCTAGCTCCATTTACATGTGACTCATTTGTTGTGCAAAATTTAATAGCTTTTGCTAACGAAGTAACATCTCTAGCAAACGCCGACGAACGATTTATGGTTAGCTTTGATGTAGAGAGTTTTTTACCAACATTCCGTTAAATGAACTATTAATATTTGCCTGGAATATTTATTTACTAGAAATGATTCAGTCGTTGGTCTAACCAAATCCTTGTTCAAAGCCCTACTCCAACTTTCCGCTTTTGATCCTTTTTTTTATGTTTGACAATGAATATTATCAACAAATTCAAGGTTTTGGTCTTCCATTGGGAACTGCGTTCGCAAATATTTTCATGTACTCTCACGAGCAACGATTGTTAGATTCCAGTTCTGTAGATTTTAAGCTTGTGCTTGACGAACGCTAAATTGATGATACTTTTTTGTTGTTCAGGAATAGCTCACATTACAATTTATTTATTGAGTATTGAATTTTCAACACTCCAAATCGAGTTAACGATGGAGATCGAAAAGAATAATTGACTTTCATTTTTAGTTACAACTAATAACACGCGAAGATGGTAGGTATCAAAGTTCTGTTTTCCGTAAGCAAACATTTACAGGGTTGGAAATTTGTTAATTCAGGTATTATACATCCACCTTCAAAATAAACGGCATCAAAACCTTGCCGTCAACAGCTTACTGTGTATGTTCATTGTTTCAAGCGATCCATAGGAAATTTTAATTATTGAAAGTTATTTTTAGCAACAATGGCTTCCCATCCAAGTAGTAGATTCTCATATTAAAACCTTTTTGGAGAAAAAAATGTTTCGGGCGCAACACTATCTACCGCTCGTAAAAAAGTTTTTTCTCATTTCCATTTTTTCGGCCAGTAATCAGAGAAACTCAAAAATGAGCATTTCGTTCTTCTTTCAAGACCTTTTCTGCTGATTGATTTTAAAATAGTGTTGGTCAACACGTACAAAATAGGATCTCATCTGTTATTTATAAATACAGTCGCACACAGTGTGCGTCTGAGCACGTGGGCTCGACTACTCGAGCCCTCGGTATTCCTGTTGAAGAGCATTTCAGCAGGAGCTTTATGAGCAACCAGTTCCTTTTCGCTGCATCCCATTCTTCTGTCCGTTCTCATGCTGGGAAGTGTGATATTCCAGTTTAGTTAGACGATTTTCGAGTAATATTTTCCGCAACTAGTCAAATAAATCTCCCCGTTTTAGAATCTCTCTACATTTTAAAAGGAAAACGTAATTCAAATGACATGTAATAATTTTTCCTATGCAACTAAAATTATATAGATACTGAACATTTTTACTTCTCTATTAGTCTGTGTTATTTTCTACTTTTGTGTTGACGGTTGCCATGACTGATATATTTTGACTCACATTTGGCATTTGACCTGTAGTTCTCTCCTTCTTTTCAGAGTTAACAATGGCCCAAGAGGTCGAAACGTTCAAAAATATTTTTATTCGTTGGCTTTCTTCAATAAAATAACGGTCTCATTAATGAGACGTTTCTTTGTACTTTTATTTATAATTAGGGCCCAAATTATCTTGCGAGGTGTGCAGATAATTTGCTTTGCTCTTCAACTTCTAGTTTTCCCACACTTTCTGGGATGGGGTTGGGTTATTTATGTTTCAATCTTTATGCAAACGAAAATAACAGCATTAAGATCTTTTTGTCTTGTATTATTGAAATGTGTTCTACTTGTTCATTATGATCAAATCAACTTGAATTTCTAAAGCATTACGACTCAAAAATATGGGTCTCCATCTAACTTCCTTAATAGATGCATAACGTGATTCTTTTACTAGAAGTATCAGTCGAATGTTATTTGCTGCTAACCGTAAAGAAAAACCTGTTTGTGTCTTCATTTTTCATTGCTGGATTCAGCAGGTAGCTGTCGAAAAAACTTATTTTTGTCCTGATTGAAGGGCATATTAAGAAGAACAAAGTTAAAATAAATTTTAGAGTCAGGTTATCGAAATTTCAAGCAAAATTGCGATTCGTGATGTTTATAATAGTAGCGTCGGCTTTTCATGATGAAAGCTTGTTCTGAATATTATTTTAATTGCAATCGCTAGGAGCACATGAGGAAATCTGGGGTTCGCTGCGTTCACGATATTGGAATACTTTAATGCATCAGCAGGATAATAGTCTGAAAAAGCTGGTTCTTCGGTTGTTAGGTGGACATAAATGTGTCGCTGGTAAATTTGCTCCCTAGTGCGACGGAAATTGAACTTCCTCGACGTGCTGTGATTGAAAACTATTCTGACGTGAATTACTACGAGGTTATTGAATTGTTTCCAAAAATACATCTATGTAATTTTGTCCTGTGTTTTGTAAATTAGTTCGGACAGTGGTGAAGTGAAACAACTATTTGCTAAATTGAAATTTATTTAAAAAATATGTAGATGGTATGAGAGTTGATATATTTAATAGCAGGTATGACCTCTCGCTCTTCAAAGCATTTGCACAAGATTTGACATAGACTCAAACAAAGTTGAACACATTTTTGATATTTCTTCATCATGGTACCAGAACTTAAAAACAGCACTGGTCAGCATTTCCATCGTCGAACAAAATTCTTTCTGAAGCCTGCGTTCGATTATAGTCCATAAATTTTCTATGGGATTTATGTCAAATAAAATTTCCAAGCCAGTCTAGAACCGTCAGTTCACTTTCTTTAAAGAATGCGAGCAATTTGAGTGAAGTATGGCATTGAGCGAGATCCTGCTGAAAATGTCATTTCCATCAGGTAAGTCCCTTCTCATCATAGGAAGCAAGTGAATCTGCAAAAATTCTCTTGTATTTATCTCTGATTATCACGCCCTCAACATTAATAAGCCGCCATGTACCTTTAGCACTAAAACTACCTCTAAACATGTCTTTTAGGTAGATTTTCCGGCGCTAGATGAATGTGTCTGGACTGAAATGGTTCACCTTTGCTTCGTCTCACAACTTGTGACCTGTAACCATAAAGTTCAGAATGCGGTTTATCTGAAAAAATTACATTCCTCCAGTCGTCTGTCACCCATCCAGCATATTCGTACTAACTTGCCTAGCGAAGACGTTTTTTCTTCATAACAGATGTCAATAACTGTTTCTTATGCGGTATTATGGCAGGTCAGTCAACTTCGAAAAGCCTTCGCCAGACGGGTAAAAGAAGATGCATTTCCGCCTGCTGAAGACAGATCTCTCTGAAGGTCAGCACTTGTTTTCTTAGGATCCTTTACACTATTCCTGATGATAATCTTTTCTTCGTGAGGTGTTCTGCATTTTCATCCATATCTTCTTCGTCGCAGTGTTGAAGGTTCACCGATGTCATCATTTCTGTTGAAATACCTTTACATAATTTTTTATTTAGTTCCAACATGAACGGACAAGCTCATCTGGTCGTTCATTTATAACTCGGAGCATCAGAGTACTGAATAATCTTAAAACCATGACATGCATGCAAGGAGGGTAAGCAAATTCGTGGTAATAATGTTAACATTTTCAAGTAATTAACCGTTTGAATGTAAACGCGCCATTTTGCACGAACACTGCAATCACACAATTAATTCAACACATATTATAGTCGCGGGAAAGTTCTTTGGGCAAACTATAATATTCAACACTCGTAAGAATGTATGCATAGAATCTAATATAATTTAATTTTAAACCTTAAATTATGTTGCGTTCTACAAAATTATCCAAGCTGTAGATTGTAGTTCAGCTAGTTCAGCCTTGCGCGTCTTCACGCGCAAGGCCCGAATCTAATATTATTAATGATATTAATATTATCTAATATTATTAATAATATTATTAATGATCTAATGATCGTTGTATTAGAAGCCTGGTATGTGTTTTTCCACTCGGTAGCTTCCGCTTAGGAGGATATGCAGTGGAGAGTTCTTGAAAATAAAGAGCACAAATTGAAATTTGCATACGCTAAGTGCTTGCACTTCCTTCACGGTAGATCCCTGCGGAAATATCGATGCGATTACTGAGAAGTTTGCTTCTCAACGGTAACGATACACTTTGCTAGCGAGCGCCCGACTGATAACGCATTAAATACCGCGGGCTAAATTGAAGTTAAACATTCAACTGAGATTAGAGTTAATTTTAAAATTCAATAGTTAAAGTCAAATGCATTAAACAGATCGTGTATTCAATTACTTTTGATTAAAAGTTATTAAAAGGTGAGTTTGTGACAACCGGTAGGTCGTGACTTTATCAGTATACTCGAATGCCAAAGTAATTTGTCAGGCCGTTAATTAGGAAGCCTTAGTCTACTTCAAAATTACCCTCACAAAAAGGTTTTCACTATATTTAACTTCGCTCACTCTATCACCGCTCAACTCTAACATCAGAAATGATATCATTGTTGATTAACGATTGTTTAAAAAAGCACAGTGCATGACCCCAGCCATGCCCTTTACTGTTGTAATGACGGACATAGTGTGTCTGTATTATTTCACTGTAAAGTTTTCAAATTTCAACTAAACTTGACTTTGATAGGCCAAGTTTTCGATGATTTGAGTGAAAATCTCTCATAGCGCCATGCCTAACATACAAGATCTGTACGTGGTAACTACTGGTATTTGAAAATAATAGTGTACATTTTACAGTTGAATTACGCTACATTGTGAAGGACAGCATAAACGTGCATCTAAAACTGGACACACAGAGTTTACTGTTAAGGATTAAAATATTCATGACAGTGAGATATGGGAAAAATAAACTTATTTTATTCACAAAAACAGAGTAACTCAACAATTTGACCCGATGCCGTCGAGATTTAAAATCCATGAAATGGCACACAGTAAAACAATCTTCAAGCTGAACACTGAGCTCAAAATGTTCCAGGGTACTTACATACCCTGGTAGCAAAATTTATTGACCTAATATTGAGCCATTATACAGTCTCAATACTGACTGGATATTCAAAATGAACATTGGGGAAATACATTATTTTGGAAAATTTGGTAGATATTAGAAAAATATATTGGCCCAATAACAATATTATCATCAACCCAATATCAACTAATTATTGTGTCAATATTGAGTTGATAATGAGGTTTTCTCTACAATAACGTTGGCTTAGTACTCAATTACTGATTTAAGGTTGATATTGGTAAATAAAATTGTCCCGATAATGATATTTTCACTAACCCAATATCAGCTAATTATTCAGTTACTATGGACTTGATGCCGAGGTTATGAGACCAGGTGATGCTGCTTCAGCCATTAGGTTCCGTTTTGCGGCTCGAAGCGGCGGCTTTACTTACACTTCCCACCCCATTAAGTATTGGTGATACGCAGAGGAGCTGTTGAAAGTTATATCAGATGAAATTTACATTGGCATATATAATAATTACTGACCATAAATAAACCAAAATTTAGGTTTGAGAGGTAACTAAGGTATGGCACTACAAGGTGTTCCTTAGAAAAATACAAGGTGAACGGGCAACCTGTACATGCAATTTGATCCCGTCAAGTATGCGTAATTGTTCAATACGTAGACATTTATTGCTATAGTAACATATGACAAACGATTTTAGCATATTTTTTCCAAAAACTAGACCTTCGAAACTCATTGGACGACTGAAAAAACAAAAACTATGAACCTGTGATTACAGTAGTTCTGAAGATACAAATTATTGTAACGTATTCACATTTCTGGGTATCTGTCAAATATATCTGCACTCATTAATGACTGAAATAACTATTCATTAACTTAATTGGTACATTTTATACAAATTGCTCCGTATTATTGGCGTACGATATCAACCCAATGTTTGGGCAATAATAATTTTTATTTTAACAAATTTTGTTAAATTGCGAGATTTTTAATTATTATGAGATAGTTTCCACTTATATGAATATCATACATATATATATATACACCACTAGTTTAATATTAGAAATAAAACTATTTACTACATTGTCCCAATAACAAGTTGCTTTCATAAATAAGTATATCTTTTTCGATATTGTCTCGTTATTAGTCTATTATTGTAATCCAAGATTCCAGTATAGGGTCAATAAGTAATTATCAACCCAATATTGGCCCAATAATTTCTTGCTACCTGGGTATTCCCGTCCGTCAAAAAATGAAGATGAATTAAAATAGTTATACACTACTTCTGAGTATAATCGCGAAACAAGCTGCTGTCCAATCCCAGTGTGTTTTTCATTTCGTTTCAGAATGTGCATTTGAGTTGCTTCCGTTCCTTTTGTTGTTTCACTGAATGTTCAGTCTCACGAAAGTGAACCGTTTTTGAAATGCATCAGAACGATGGTGAAAATGACTTGTGCATGGGCCAACTTTGAGCTTCATCCTTTGCTGTGAATCAAACTTATTACTTAAAACATAATATCACATCAAACGGTTTTATCATCCCCAAACTGGGCTGCATGTGGGAGTAATTGTTAGATGAAGTGAGAACTTCACCATTTGGGTAGCCTTAGGCAGAAATTTAGAAGAGGAACTAAAAACGAAGTGGATTCGTGTTTCGTTTCTCAGGCTGGAGACATTTATATCTGTATCATTTGCGAATATCTATCATTACATGTGCCATGAAGCTGTAAAAAACATGTCCTCATCCTAACTTATTACATTTTCTCAATTGCATGCTTTTTCAACTCCCCATACAACCCAAAAGCGAACTCAACTTTTTTAACTTGAAAATGATGTTTATCTCATACGTTCATGCAGTTTAAGAGAGATGCAAAAATCTATTTTGAGTCACACCCTTCAACATCATTGCGATATCTATGATACGGGTTGGCTCACGTCGGGTCGCGTTACATTAGAGGGAGAGAGAGGCAGGGAGAGAGGGAGAGTAATTTAAAAAAAATTTAATCACATTTTTGACTTTTCATTTATTCAATTTTTAATTTATATCATTTAATTTTTCATTTTTTTAAATTCATTTCATTCATTGAATTTTGCAATTTTTTTTATTTTTTCTAGTTTTTTTTCTATTTTATATTAATTTTTTGTAAATGTTTCCATTTTTCTTTATATTTTAAAATTGTTAGGATAGGATAGGTTAGTAAATGTTATGTTAGGATAGGTTGGGTTAGAATATATTACGTTAGAATATGTTAGGAAATGTTGTCCGAATTTTTTCACGGGTCTACATAACCCAACGATACCATTGGTTAAAGTTGGGTTAGAATAGGTTAGTATATGTTATGTCGGGTTAGGTGAGAATATGTTATGTTAGATTTTGTATCAATCGTTAAATTTTGTTGACCGAATTTTTTCACGGGTCCACTTAGCTTATTGATGACATTGTTCGTGGAATTTTCACGGTTTCTGCTAGTAAGTCATTAGTATAGAATTATTTACTTCTACTCTATTTGTTCATAAAGAGTGATTTGAGCAGTGCAAAAGAGTCTGTGAACATTACTCGATAATTTTGACTGTGGGTTTCATAACCACCAAAACCTTTCGGCAATTTCTTATATGGAAGCATGCCTAATTTTCATGAGTATTTCACCATTCACTACATCCGTTTTGCCCCGCTGTTTAAAATCGCCGCACTGAGTGAAGTTTCCACAACAAATATGATTTGGAGTCAAGAAGACAAATTTATGAAAATTATTGAAATTTTCAAAATGCAAATTCATACCTGAATTACTAACTAGTTTAGAGAACATTGAGTCTTACATAGAAATAAAATTAGCGTCACCATGTATCAGAGCTCGTTGGCTGAATAAAAATTATATCATATAAAAAAGTCGATTATCACTATGAACGAATTTCGCTTAGTATTTGTTTATAAGTTCTATTAGCCTATAAAACGAAGTTGCAACTGATGGAGGCCTGAAATTAGTCTCTGGCGTCAAAAAATGTTTTGAGGAGCAGGTTGCTGGTGTTTAGAAATCATAAATGGGCGTCCATTTGGTGGTGCATTTAGTGCCTCATTGTTAGGCACGTTGAAGAGGATACAACACCTTGCCCCCTGAGAAAAGAAGAAAAAAAAGAAAAACAGTCTATTTCCAATAAAGATGGCTCAAAAGTACCATCATTGGTTTTTAAAATATCTTAAAGTTAATACACTGTAATACCCATGTCACTAGTCGATAAGCAGTGATTGAGGGCAATGTACTCCTAATATTGCTTAATCTACATTTGATGATACATGTAAGGATAATATTTCCAATAGGGCGATTTTTCGAGAATCTTATTCGTAGAATAAAAAAAAACAGAGTAAAACGAACATTACACCTATCGCAAACGCTTCGGAATCAAAATTACATCATCAGTGCTGAAACAGGGGAGAAAAAAAAGTTGTCCATTTTAAAAAATAAAAATCATATACATATTCCACAAAATTCTCTAAATGTCTAAAATGCCTAATTTGTTCATTCATACTCAAACAATAGCATACTCCTAATTCACACAAGCACACATGTACACGCTAATTCAGGTACAACAGCAAAACACACTATGCATACACACACACACACATACATACAGAATTACGTCAGTAGGTGGGGGCAATTGATAACTTTACGGCACTAATGTCTTTGTTGAGGTTAGGTTTATGAGTGAATATGAAAAGGGACTCCAGAATTCTGTGGTCATGCTCACTATTAGCTAAGGAGGTACTCTTGCTAGCGACCGATCACAGGTAAAAGGAGGTGTAAGTGCTGGAGATTGAAAGGAAGTGCGTTGCAGAGTATCCTTTTAGAAGTTGAACACAAAATTGGAGTTCAAATTGTTAGCACGACCTATCTGAAATAACATTTTACTCAAAACTGATTTGATGAATGAGGAATGGAATGTAAGGTTTTTCAAGCACAGACAAATTTCAAATTATCACGCGGAGGAATAGTGGAAACAAGAAGGTTTTACATTGAGCAGAAATTGAGAGTTACAATTGTTGAACTATCTAGGACGGGTTAGGAAGAGCATATGGAAGAGTTGCCACGAGAGCAAAGGGGCTTTTCGAAGTTCTCAGTCGAGCGTGACGGACTTGCTAGAGTTCGATGTCTTCGCTTAGGCTCGATGGGTACATTTTTAGAGTGTATGTTCAATTTTTAAGCGATTTCCGGTAAAATGTGGTCATTTCTTGATTTTTGTTGAAAAATACAGTTATATTCTATCAAAATTTGAGGATGGAATTATCCATAGGAGGGTCAGACGTGGCACTTCATGATAGACGATAATCAGCAACGCATTTTTTGCATGTGTTGCTACTTTAGAAGTCTCTATGCTGTTAGGGGTCAGTCTTCTATTGTGAACCTTCATGGTCTTCTCGGTGTTTTTTATAATTTACTTAACCCGATTTAATATTAAAGAGCCCTGTAAGCTATATCGGGAAAGAGTAATTCACCTGGTGACGTTTTCGATGAACATTTGAATAAGTTATTGCTTGCAGAAAATATGTGAGTCACTAAGGAAACCATTTTAAATCATATAGTCTTTTGTTGTAATTAGCTTAGTTAAACTCATGAACGTGTCAAATATCATACGTACAGATGTCAGGCTGCATTTATGTTTCGTTATCAAGTAAAATTATTTATCTCTATAAAAAATCGAATAGTTTTGTTTTACATTTTACGACTAAAATCAAGTTTTCCGTTTACTAAGGAAATGATGCTGCGCTATATGATGTTTTTTTTTAATTTTAAGTAGGAAACTACTTGTTTGTATGTTTTCTTCATCATCGAGGGGATCAGTTAAAGAACGAATGACATAAACACTAAAAGTCGTTGTAATTTGTCAAATATAATAACGTTTTTCAAGTTTTGAATGTTTTTTATGCCATAAACCAAAATCTCCATAATAAGTTTGTTTTAAGGAGAGAATTAGTTAAAGAAGGGATGAATTATTTTGAAAATGTTATATAATTCTTGTGCCTGGCTCACTGGGTAGATCGGTTCCCTTTCTCTTCGCCGCCAAACAAATGCTGTTTTCAATAAAAAGATGATGGAAAGGGTGAACAACGCACGTCAACCTCCAGATGTAGTGAAACGCCATGCTTGGAGCTCATAAGCAGCGAATGCAACTAAAACCGTAAACTCAGAGTTGATTGCTTTGGCAACGTCTGCTCTCTATCAGCAATCGTCGAACTGCAGTCAAATTCAAGTACTAATGCATATCTATGCGGGTAGTGAGTCCAAATAGCCATCTTTGCCGTGCAGGAATCGCATTAAAAAACGAGTAACTTATATTTGGGGCTGCATAACATTGCCTGTAACATTCAGTGTGTAACAATGGGCTCTTATTGTGGATTTTTTTAAATGATTCCGCTACATGGTTGAGAGATCCAAAATAGTTTGCCCTAAGGATCTCTCATTGTCCGAGGAAGAAATATGATAAATCGACTACCTTTGTCATCGACTCTCGTAACCTGTAAATTATCCCTGCTCGTCATTCTGTGCGTACATTAATTCGTGCATTTGTTCGTGCATGCGTCAGTACCACGCCTTCATTGCGGGGTGCCGCATTGCGGATGCTGATTCAGCATAAGCTAGATAGTATAAATTGAGATGCTAGGCTTTCAGAGCCGCATTTGGTCTGTGATCCCCTCTCTACGAAGTAAACCTCAAGAGCTCCTAGACTTTGATTAACCCCGGACCTGATACTGGTGGCCAGTTGGTGTTGCACATCCACGCATTGTGATCCGATACTAGTGAAGGACTTTGTGAGTCAAGACGTGACGTTGACGGTGCACGACGGTGACAGTGATTTCGATCGAAGTTCTGCTGCAGACAGTGGTGCAGTAGACAGGTCTGTGACTTGTCAGGTGCAGAGCACTTGTGTCCGCAACGTGTAGATCGACGGAGTGATTCCGTAGCGACGTTACTTAATATGGAAAACGGCATCGTCACGGGGAGGGAATTACGTGAAGTCTGTCCTCACGTTTTTCGGTTTGTCATTCGCCGTGTCTCAGAGGAGAGGTTGCTCACCCCTTACGCCTTGGATATCGA
>JACJUY010016021.1:0-14437 GCA_014220935.1 Platorchestia sp. MABIK | reverse complement strand
ACTAAATTAGCTGATTAGATGAAGCATTGCCGCTAAAATTTTACAAGTTATAACCAGTTGTATGTGAACTTTGAATCAACACCTTCAGCAATTTGTAAGCACCAATGTTGGGATATTGAACTCCAACATTATTCGCTCATGAACTGAGTATGTGTGTACTCACGAAACCGCACTAGATTTTTTACTCTTTAGTCTCTTACTTCCTAAGCTAGTTTTTAGACAGGAATGTCTTTTTAATCTTGACTCTGTATTTAATTTTTAAGTTATATAATACTTACTGCTTACCGTTTACTTATTTTAAATGACTGATCACGCTTAAGTATAAGATGAAATCGACCCAGATCTTAATCATTTGAACCGAATATATCCAAACCTAAACAACTCTGAAAACTGCAGATGTACTAATATATCAAAATTCAACGGAACTATACGAATAACTCGCCAGGATTTTTCACTCCTGTGTTGGAACTGTAGTTCATTCTATGCAAAATTGAAAGAGATACAATGTACTATTACTGAACTTATGTATAACCTAGACGTGATTAGCTTCAATGAAAGCTGGCTAGATGACTCAACCAAAGTCATGATTAGGTTTGAAAATTATCATAGTTACCATTTGCGACGAAAAAACCAGCGAAGCGGAGGCATCTACATACATATCTAAGCACATAGGTTCGAGTATCATAGCAAGTGCAACAATGAATCGGGATCATATAGAATCACTATTCGTAGAACTGTATAGAGATGGCAAACGAATTGTGCTTCGGACGGTGTATAGGCCCCCTACAGCCTGTCCCAAATCCTTCCTGAATGAACTCAATCGTATTATTTCTCGGTTCAACAGGTCCTTATACAATGACAGAATAATATGCGGTGACCTCAATTATGATCTACTGAAATACGAAAGCCATGAACCAATTTCAAATTTCCTAAATGCCTTTCAGTCTAAATCTTTCCTTTCGATCATCACAAAGCCTACACGAATATCTGCTTCGCTGATTGACAATATCTTTCTGACAAACCCAACTGATTTTCTTGCTCGAATAATTACTCCTGACTTATCCGATCATTTTCCAGTTTTTCTCATTAAAGAAAAATGTCTATATTGCTTGCCACAAGCCACGGGCTGAAACTTACTCATATCGTAAAGTAAACGAATCAAAGTTTGAAGAAATACGCACCATTCTAGAAGAATCAATGCCAACATTGCACATCTCTCAACAAAACAATAATGCAACGAACATTGATGAAGCAGTTGTAAAGTTGACTAAAATCATAATGACCGCATACAATCAGTGTTGCCCAGTTGTAACTCGTACAGTTACACCGAAAAGTAAACAAAAGCCCTGGATTGCTGGTGACATCGTGATAAATATAAAGAAACGACAAGCGTACCTAACCTATCTTTGCAAAGGGCGAATATCAAAAGAAACAAATGACCGATTCAGAAACTATGTGACAAAAAAGAAAAGGACATCAAAAAAGAACTACTTTACGCTCAAGTTTACTCAATTTAAAGCTGACGTTAAAAAGAATTGACGCCTCCTTAACTCTTGCAATAAACCGAATGACGCCGTTAAGCAAAAAATTGAATATGTTGTTCAAGATAATGTGAAATACCATGAGAAGAAAGAAATTGCTAATATCTTTAACAATTTCTTCGTAAACGTAGGGGAAACTATAGCTGATGGTTTTCCAAGTGAACCTACTGATCACCTGGAATACATGGATCATATTCGAGAACACAACTACTTTTTCTTTACGCCTACCAACTCGTCCGATGAAATTGCGTGCATAAACAACATGAAAAATAAATCGAGTGGGGGAAAAACGTTTTCGAATAAAGAACTTAAAGTTATTGCTGATATTGCAGCCCCGCTGAAAACCAATACATTAACCAGTTTTTCTTCATAGGCACTTTCCCGAACTCGCTCAAAGTTGCTAGAGTAACCCCTATCTTTAAAAAATGGTGAAAAAACCTGTGTAAACAGTCATCAACCTACCTCCGTGTTACCAATTATCAGCAAAGTATTCGAGAAAATTGTGTAAAAAAAAGTGTTCTCTTATTTTGAAAAAAATCATTTCCCTACAATAAACAATACGGCCTTCGCTCTAAAAAGTCAACAACACCGGCTATAATAAATCAAATACAATTCCTTCATTCTAATATAGATGAAGGAAAGCCAATCTTCTCTGTATTTCTTGACTTTCAAAAAACCTTTGATTGTGTGGGCCATAACAAATTACTCTAGAAACTACACTGTTATGGCATCCGAGGGGTTGCCCATGATTGGTTCAGATCATACCTAACAAATCGGAAGCAAGACGTTGTCATTGAAGATGCAAATTCGGACCCACAGACAATTAGCCATGGAGTTCCACAAGGATCTGTCCTTGGGCCTCTCCTATTTCTGAAATTTAGCAATGATATTAATAAATCTACATCATTTTTCAAATTCATTCTTTTTGCCGATGACATCGCGCTTTCTGCGGTCCTTCCGAACCAAAATCCCGCTCTGATTGTGGAGAGTATAAATTATGAACTTCATAAGGTTTCATTGTGGCTTAAAGCTAATAAAACAAGCCTCAATATCGATAAAACAAAATATATTACATTCTCATGCAAGAAAAATACATTTCTCCCACGCATTAAAATTGGCGAAGAGGAAATCGAAGAAACTAACTCATGAATGTTCCTGGGCATCATAATAGATAAACATCTGACCTTCAAAGAGCTCATCGCTCATAATAGTTCTAAATTATCAAAATCTTTCAGAATCCTAAGTAAAGTTAAAAATTTGCTGCCTGGAACAGCTGTACAAATGCTCTACCGAACTCTCAATTCACCATACCTGAAATACGGAATAGAAGCATGGCACGGAACTTATGAAAATAAAACGAATGTTCTTTTTACTCTGCAAAAAAGAGCCATCAGAGCGGTAAAGAATCTAGAATATAATGCTCACACAAATGATTCATTCAAAAATTTACGAACACTTAAACTTTCGGATCTCTAGAAAATCTCCATTTGTTATTTCATTTACAAAACGTTAACAAATGAGGGCGACAATAGCCTAAAATAATTATTAACTGCTGAAACTGGTCATCACGACCATTTAACCCGTCATAGAAGTAAATTCATACTTCCTTATTGTTCAAAGGCCAGGTCGTAACACAGTATTCTCTTTGTTGGAACTACAACTTGGAACTCAACCCCAGCGGAGAACCGTGAAAGCCATTCTTACAAAGTATTAAAAAGAAATTTTGAGTCTCACTTCCTGTCAGATTACTAATCGTGTAAGATCACCAAGTCAAATCTTGTCTCCTACATGACTGGTCCTAATAATGTACTTTGCCATGGTTACATGGTTAATATCGCTGATCTTCAGTCTGCTCTTTAATCGTTTATCGAATATACTGTTAAATTTAGTCCATATGAACTATATTGCAAAATGAAGCATCTCATATCGAGTTAATTATCTCATTGATCAGTCTAATGTGAAACTAGGTGAAGTGAATTAGGTTAAACATTACTGTACGCCTTAGAATTACGTTGATGGTAGGATGCCCTAAAAGTCGCCGAACTCATTCGGGCCCACAGGTAGCTGTACTCAGATTTGTCCATTGTACTAGACTTGAGAAACATTTTATCTCTGTATCACATGGGGTAAATAAATTGTTTAAATTGTTAGAATTGTCTACATGAACGGTAATGGCTGTGGCAAGCGCGAGGCGCACTAAGCTGAAGCTCTTGAGAACAACAAAGATGATTTTTATAGTAAATTCTGACGAGAGAGAGATGGCTAGTGCTGAGGAGTATTTGACAATTATGCCCGAGGGTCGGTCCACTACTCTCATTAATTTGTGAAGCCAGATGCGATAGCTAAATCAAAAAGAGTTTGTAGATCCTTAGTTTCAGTGAAAGAACAAATTTGCTGTATTGAAAGAATAAGAACTGACTAAACGAGGAACATCAGACCAACCAGCACAGGTTTGTTTAGCAGCTACGATCATGACAGCAGGTCGGCTGAGACAGGAAGGAGAGGGGTTGATCCCTTGGAGGAAATTAAAAAAGACCCCGAACATATTGAAGAATAACGTTAAGTTTTTAAGTGCTATCATTGACACTGGTAGCGATAAGTGCCTAATTAATTACCGTAGTTTCAAGTGCCTGAACAAGAAATTGAAACCTAAGAATTTGAGCATCAGAGGAATAAATTCCAAAAGTCTAGTAACAGTAGATGTTGACCTTTCCATTACCTTGCCTAATAATAAAAAATTTTATATTGTGCTTTGACCATAAAAGACGATGAATTTAACTTTACGATGGAATCCTAGGAAGGGAAGTTCTAAAAAATGCAGTGCTCATTTTCAAAGAAAGTTTTATTATTATTACTTTAGACGAAGTGAAGGTGCCCTTTCATGATGTGCATGAGATGCACGCACAAGGTAACAGGGAAATAATAATGAACATCGTGAATACTACACTGTTTGATGTCGGAGGTCATTTCCCATAGTATGCGAAAAAAAAACTATTTAAAGATGCAGAGAGAAAAATGCAGAATAGAGAAAAAAGAAGGAAGCATAGACATAAAAAAATGTTGAGAAGCAGACAGAGACTCCGAAGAAGAAAGAGAGAAGAAAAGAAAAACACCGCTAGTGGTACGCGGCGGGGCAGTCGAGATACCTAGAAATTAATAACAATTAATTAATGGGTTCGTTAGAAAGGCTAATCCAGGAAGATATCTAATGAGTAAGAGAATATTCAGTAATGGTATCTAATGGTATGTGGCAGAATCAATGGTTACGGTAGTCGCGGAAGGATTTGTGCCCGTGTTGCTACTTAATACCTCAGATGAGAGATTTCTTTAACTGAAAACAGCATGAGTGGTAATATGGAAGCAGTAGGTGAGCTGGAGGTAGAACAAGAGGTATACACGACTACAGTACAAGAAGCTGCACCAGAGACCGGCCTCCCGCAGCCGAGACGGTATGGAAATGGTTTTGTGGAAAGTACAGAAATTTCTTAAGAATGTCTTGAGTCCCACTCGCGCAACTTTAAACTTCAGTCCACCACTAGTCTCTTTTGAAAAAATGCACCCATTTACTTCAAATTACTCTCAAACGAAAGAGCGAAACGTTTTCTACACACATATCATAAACAAACGGTTTTTTAAAAAGTACTGAAGTTTCTCGATAATCCTTTCCTATTCACGTGCCGTCGAAAGACTTGAATTCACCACTCATAACTTTTGGACAAAAACAGCTATTCACTTCAAATTGATCTCAAACAAAAAAGCAAAAAAATTTTCTACACACACATCATAAACAAAACATAAACCGTGTTCTGAAAAGTACAGAAATTTCTCGATAAACTTTTCCTACTCACGCGCCGTAGAAAGACAAAAGTCCACCACTCGTAACTTTTGAAAGAATTCATCAATTAACTTCAAATTGCTCTCAAACGAAAGAGCAAAACATTTTATATAAAAATATTGTAGACACAACCCAAACGGTTTTCTGAAAACTATAGAAATTTCTCGCTAAACCTGTCCGACGCCGTCATAAGACCTAATTTGACTCTTTCGCGCTCGCGCGTTGTCAAAACATCTAAATTTATTCTGTTCTCAGATACCAAATAATAATATCCTCAACGTTACGTTCCATCAACAGACCATTTCATTTGCATTTGTTGAAAAATTCAATGCCAAATGTCAAGGCCGGAAACATATCGAACTAGACCGTGACGTATAGAACGTTGACCATCTAAAATTTCTGAATAACATCATAGCGGAGGAGCATAATTTTCATTTCTGAGAATACGTTCATGAAACGATTCAGGACATCCCTACTATTTAATTAATTAATAAGTCAGTTAAAAAAATTCCAGAGGAAATATTTATAACCTATTGTTACAAATTGAAAAGGAAGAAATGGAATAAGCCCGTAAATACTCGGATTGACAGTGTTAATGACAAAGTGGGCGAACCGTAAAAGTTTGTTGACCTGCAATAAAATTTGGAAAAAATCATAAAAAATCATAAAAATCATCACTTAAGCATTCTGAAAGAATGTGTTTAGACGTCGAAACAAATACGTTCAGATTGACATAACCTCATGAAAAATACATCAGCCTGTACGAAAAACTCACCGCGGAAATCGTAGTGGGGGAAAAAACATCAACGCCTAAATGACCTGTTTCGCAGGAGAAAGAGTAAAAAATGACATACCTCTCAAATCTGCAACACTGACAAAATTTTCAAAGAAATAGTTAAACATAAATATCAATAAACATATTTTGAGGATTGGTACAAAACTAACCGAAGTGGACGAATAAGCTTTTCAATGGTTGAACATATTAATGAAAAAATTGGAAATCCAAGTTAACACATAAGCTTATTTTGACAAAATACCTATGAGCAAAAGACAAATACTCAGATACAGGATTTAGCAAATGCTTGAAAGAAAAACAGAAAGAGTATTGTAGCTTTGAAAAAAAATTCGAAAGGACTGGGCGAAATCAAATATCAACTACAACGGCGCGGGTCAAGTTTCACATAAACCTAAGTAGAAGAGAGAAAAATTGAAGCATTTTTTTCAAAAATTTTTAATATGAATAAGGATGACACTCAGACTAGTGATAGAATATTTGCATAATGAAGATTTATATCAACGCACAAAATTTTGGGTTTTGTGCTTCTATCTTTCCATATATGGCCCTAATATAGGTTTTGATTTGTTTGCCTCGGATAATAAAAAGAAATATCCACCACGAAATATTTATAACGTGAATGACTTTAAGAAATTCGGGAGCTGAGCTGCGTAAATCCCCCGGGAGTCTTACGAGAAAACATCAAAAAATTAATTAGTTGATAACGCTGATAATAAATTTTACGATGCGGTAGAATAGGACGACCGAGAGGAAACAAACATCGGCATCTACGGATGCTTTATTTCCAATTCAATCCTGATACATATCACCTTATACACTGGTTTTTCGAATGCCTTATAACTAACACCAGGACGCCATAACGCTTTCCCCCGGTCAAGACCGGTACCCATTTCAGACACCTGGGTAGAGTGGGGTATTGTGCTTAGAATTTTTTCTCCTATACCCAACGGATAAAATCGCCACCAGTGCCGGGACTCGAACCCTCGTTGCTCGCACGGAGGCAGGTCCTAAAGCCGCACGGCTATGACGAGCAGGAAGCGATCAGGGACGATTGTCGTAACTAAATGCAGTATCGTCGCTCAGAAGAGAATGTAAAAACCATCACACAGTCTGATTTCAAAAATAAATACCGTTCTGTGCGTAACCCTGACTACCAAACAGAAACAATGCATGATGTAGGAGAGTATTTCCGACAGCAGCGCATGTTAATAGAAAAAAGGACAACAGAAGAAAACCTCAATGAATACATACGACACGGAAAAGGTAAAAAATATCACCTGAGAAAAACATTTCTTATCAAAAGTCATGGTTGTCGGTCTAGTGACATATTTGAACCAGGGCACGAGCGGCACAATGCTCTTTTGACAGAAATACGTCAGGAAAATAATGGATGTTGCTTGAGATTTTACGAAAGGCGTACGTTTACGAAGAGTTATGCTGGAGAGCCTACTTTCAGCTTCCCCATTGCTTGCCGTGACTCATCGTGTCCTTTGAAACAGAAAATTCTTTACCTGAAAGGTCAGGAAGACACGGATGACATACATAAAGTTTTTTTGCTAGAAAAGAGGAAAGGTATAATGAGCCACAAGCCAAGTAGGCGACAAGTCGAACTGGAAGCAAGAAGACTCCTTGGAGAGAAAGTCTTACGGGATGGGCCTTCCAAAGTTTACTATGACCAACTTGCCAGTATTGAAGGAAGTAGTAATATGTCTACGAATATACGCTCTCTCAGCAATTTGAGCAAACTCGGGCAGAAAATTAAGAATGCCTTTAAAATGTCCTCAGATGACGACGAGGATCTCCAATCAACGATTGTGAGTCTGCGCGACAAAGACGCCGCCGAAAAAAATTCCTCCCTGGTTTTGCACGAGAATTTGACTGCATAAACTTCAAACTTGTTATGCAGTGTGAGCATGAGCTTCGACAGCTAGCTAGAAGACCTAATGTAACACTTCATTTGGATTCGACTGGTGGCATCATTTAAGGTTGCAAAGCGGACGCATGCCTCTACCACGCTGTGGTATTTCAACCATAAAAACGAGCTCCACCTTTGACGGCAATCTCGATATTGTCAAAAAGCATTGCATCAAACTAAATAGAAAGTGTGTTGGCAACCCTGCTACAGAACTTTAGGCAAGTGACTGGGAATGAGTTCCAGCCGAAGTGTATTGTTGTTTACCACAGTTTCGTTTACTTGCATGCTATTGTAGCTGCATTTAAGCTCGGCGATCTGCAGTATTACATCGACCGGCTGTGGATACATCCTAATGAGGCTGAACTGGACTGCGTTTGTATAAAATTATGCAAAGCACACGTCATGAAAACTATTGCACAAAAGTACAAGAAATATTATCCTGAAATGAATAGTAAAAATCGTAGTGTAATGAAACAATACTTCGCTGATATGGCATAAGCTTCCAATAAATCAGACCTGTGTGCAGTCCTCAGAAATTTAGCAAAAGTGTTGCAAAGCCCTTTTTTTGAAGAAGAAATAGCGTCTTTTTGAAGCGTCTCTCATCGACCGTGATAGTTACATTGATGCCGACTTCGAATCTAGTGAAAATTTTGACACATTAGTTGTAGAAGAAGCAGGAACATACAGGGACAAATGCGCTGTAGGTAAAAAGTTCGTGGCTCTGGCTGAAGACAAAAAAACGTGGCTGACGTTTTGACGGAGACGTGGCTGTTGACGGAGTGAAAAATAATCCTTTTTGTTCCCCAAAGATGATGGAGGACATATTGACTTACTGCATGCCATTTACGCTACTCTGGTATGGAGTGCAAGGTGGCACGGAAACCAATGGATTCGTGGAAGGGTGGCACAAAATTGTGAAGAAAGATATACTAAGGAATAAGCGAACTTCACCAGCATCCTTCCTGCGCACCATGTGCACACAGACAAAAGGGCGCTGTAGAGAAGCTGGTTGTTATATCTCAGGATGTGCCTCGTAAAGGGAGCACCGCCGGATGTCTTTGTCTCACTGGGTTTCGCATGTCTCGGAGCCGGATAAGTCATAAACGGCCGGAACTGACAGACAGACGTCCTTTATGGTGCCTTGCCTCTGCCACCTTTTACAAGCACCGGAAGATCCTTGTTTGACTTCCGGGCACTGCTAGTTTAAGGAAGGTCTGTCACCGATGGAATCAGTACATTACTAGAAGCCTTGCTGTGCGTTTACTTATCCTGATCCTTAGTGTACACCTATGGGTACAGAAGTTGAAGCTTCTGCTACAATACCTCTAGTAGTGCCGAAAGTACGACACTACACTGGTGATGATTACAAAATTATTAAAAAGAAAAGTAAACAAAAAAGCGACGACAAGTACCTAGAGCGTTGGCAGAAAAAACAAAAACGGAAAGCAATCAGACGTAGAAGAAGCGAAAGAAAATTTCAAGGCATTGCAAGATCGTCGAGAACAGTCCAATGGTAAGCCCAGAGCAAAATGGAAGCATGTAAAAGATTTCTTGAAACTGCAAAAATTTCGACCTAGAATCATTTCTATATCACTCAAAAAAGAGCCTAGCAAGGAAGTAAAACATGTTGAACACAGTGACAAAGAAAGAAGCCAAGAAAATATGGCTTGCAATAAGACATCCCAGTTGGAAGAAGAACACCTCTCGAGCAAAAGCAAAACGGGGTTCCTACATTTCAGCCCCAAAATCAAGCACAAAGAAGACATTCTTCAATCGTCAAGTTGGCTATCCAGTGATGCGATTGATGCATTCGCTATTCTCATTCCAGAAAACTATCCGCAATACAGATTTCATTCTCCTCTCGCAATATTTAATCCAGTACCACTGAATGGAATAACCGACACGTTTGTGAAAGTCATTAACACAAGGTACTACGATTGTGCGGTAAAAATGTACAACGATGGCTACGTAAGTGCGCGCGACAGCGGGAGCCATTGGGTCGTGGTCACAAACGCACTGTGTGTCAGAGATGCTGAAGAAGGTGTAGTGTACGTCTAACACATCTGTTCGATTAACGGTGTTCCCAGTCCAGATGTAATAAAATACATAAAAAAGGTATACACAGGCACTAAAGCAAATAAAAAGGTTGTGTTTCAGTGCCTAAATGCGCAGCACCAAATGGTCTGTGCTAGTTGTGGTTCATTCGCTCTAGCATTTTCTACCTCTGTGGTGAATGGAAAAGATCCGTCTTTCCTGTCTTACGACGTGCGTAAGATGAAGAAACATCTTATTTCGTGCTATAAAAAAAATCGTTAATAGACTTTCCACTATTGGCAACGTCTGAAAGCGTCAGCTACGAAAAAGGAAAACTTATCGAGCTCCATGGACCATGAATTCGAAAAGAAATAATCACCGAGTGTGAAAGCCAAATGTTCAATAGTAAAATACATGCATATCTAATTTTGAAGAACGAGGTACCGTTTTTTGATTGACCACATCCAGGAAGCATTAGAACCGATGTCATTCGAACTGTGTGATTGAGTAATGAGTGTGGATCATGTAAGTTATGTTGTGTTATGCTATGAATGTTGATAGATTGTAAATGTTGATTATTTTCTTATGTCAATTTTACCAAACTTTAAGAATTTCTTTGGTTAATTTAATTGTTAAACTTGAACTCAAACGAAGGCCTGCAAGTGTTGCCCAGCAAGTTGTCACGACACGAGCGTGAGGGTCGGCTGACGCCTCTCGCTACGATAGAGGGATTTAAACCTCGACAGTCAGAGTAGAAAGGAAATTAAAGACGGAAAATACACAGGAAGAGGATGGACAGAAAAGATGGAAAATAGGAATAGTAGGAATTAGCATAGTGCACCACGAGCTAACCCTAGTTCAATCAGCATGGGACAAAGATACACAAATTTGATATTTAAACAAATTTTTATTTTTTATGTTGAACACGTGAGGAGGGGGTTAATTGAACAATGCAAACAAGATAATTATCGACGTACACCTTCTAACACAAATAGCACACCAAATGAGAGGAATGCACGCTTCGAATCATAAAGAGCGCTTACGAACGATTGCATGATTTCACATTACCCAAAATTTTATGACGACTATCAAAAGTAGATTTACGCACAATGAATAGGAATTAGAAAATAATTAAAAGCTGGGCTAGCGTACGCCCGAAATAAACGGGGATAATGCAAAAGCAATAAAACCTTGACTTACGTAAGGTATCAAAATATGGAACACTTCGCACTGTGCACAGCGTGAAATTCTCCCTTTAAAATCCAACCACACTTTTCTGCTAAGTGCATGACATCACAAACAAAATCAACTTTATAAATAGCGCGCCATTTCACAGCACTGTTCAGTGTGCTTCTTTGTCTCTAAACATGTGCCATTATCACTATTTTCAGAGTTCTCAAAGCCACAAACCACTCGAACTCTTCTGTTATGTGTCGTTGGCCTTTAGCTAGCTCAGCTCCCACTTGGGGCTTGAAGGACGCACGCAGGGGTGATCAGGTCGTTTCCGCGGTTCCCTCTCGCTCGTAGGCCGGTGCTGGTGAGCGGTGGCACTGAACTCTGAGTTCAAAATTTGGGCTCTGAGCATCGAGGGGCAGCTTAACCACTGCAGGACTCGTAGTGTCTGCCGTTGTTGAAGACTTTGAAGCTGTGTGGTTCCGATCAGCATGCTGGAGTTTCTTGCGAGCTTGGAGTTGACGTAGAAACATTTTGAATGCTCTCGGTCGAATCGTTGACACATTTGCACATGACAATTATAACCGCGAAGCTGATGTGCTTCTAGTGGGTTTATGTTGCCGGTCAGCACTTTGACGACTGCTGGTGTCCGATGTTGTCTTCTGGAAACTTCGATATTGTTCACTTTACTCGGATGTCAAAATTTTTGCTTACGTGCAATGCACACCGGCGGACAGGCTGGTGTGCTTCGTTTACGCACTTAGGTTGTTGTGTACCTCTTCCTGCGTAACTTAGAGAAAGGACCTTACGATTCTTCTTGCATACACCTTTTATGTCTCCGGTCTGGTTTCTTCTGGAAGTTTCACGAATGTTCGTAGTTCCAAAGACATCAATTTAATCCTGATTGATGGAATTCTTGCTTGCTCCTCACGTCTTGAATTTAAATTGACTATGTGCTCGTGCTCGATCACAGTCCGCAAACCAATTGGTGCGTTCCGCGCGGAGCCTTCGCTGCCCACGTTAAAGTTCCAGCGCCATGACTGGCTGTAAGTCGGAGCCCTCACTATGAGTTCCACCCCTTGTCCTCTGTAGATTTTGAACACTTTCTCACGCTTTGAGGCTGGTTTCGACGCGTGTGTGTGCGTTTGTGTTGCAGAACCGTGTGTTTGTGTTCGAGTTTTGTGCTGATGTGTGAGTGTGTTGGTGTGCCAGCCCTTGTGGATCCGCCTGAGCGAACAGTCTGGTGCAAGTGTCGACCGCACGGTGACAGAGATGAATTGCCAGCTTCATGAAATCGCGAAATATGTGAATGTACGCTGCCCTGTAACAAATTTCCCCCTTCAAGCTGCCTAAGCTGCTCCTCGCACTAGCGGCGCTGGCTAACGGTTTTCTTAATAACGATAACTACACCCGATATCCTAAACATTCCAATGTCTCTTCACAACGTAGCATTTTCGTCACAGCTTTTACTTGATCTACCCAACGAAATATTATATTTCATTACAAAATGGTCAAGGCCCAAATTTTAGTGCCACTGCTCGGATTAACTGAAAACGGCAGCTGGTCTCAGTAGTGGGGCTGAAATCGAAAGCCACAACTCAACGAGGCCCAAAGATGAGAAAGACCGACTGATCTTCATGGCTGCACACGCTCGACGTCCCTCAGATATTTACTTTTGGGATTAGATACTTTGTTGACGACTTAGCGGAGGAGGCAAATGGAAGCTGTGCTTCCTCTCCCGGTTAGTACCTGCAAAAAAATTATCTAATAGCTACTCCGCTGGAGAAGTGTATCAGCTGTAATTCTAATAAAGATTGATGGTCCAAGGGAGCGCATGTTATCTGAGAATCAAGAGCTAACGGTACGGACAACGGGAAAATCTGTCCGTAAATGCTCAGGAATGTTAACATTTACAATTTTCCTCAAAAAACATCCTTTCGTTTGAGAGTAATTTGAAGTCAATAGGGGCATTCCTTCAAAAGTTACGAGTGATGGACTACAGTCTTTTGACGGCGCGTGAGTAGGAGAGGTTTATCGAGGAATTCCTGAACTTTTCAAAAACCCGTTTTGATTTTGATTATGATATGTGTGTAGAAAACATTTCACTCGTTTGTTTGAGAGTATTTTTAAGTCAATATGTGCATTCTTGCAAGAGTTACGAGTGGTGGCTCAAATTCTCAAGTCGTGCGAGTCGGACTCAAGAAATTCTCAAGAATTTTCTGTACTTTCCACAAAACCGTTTCCATACTGTCTCGGCAGCGGCCTACCGGTTCCAACTTCTAACAATGCAGGTACGACGCTGCCGCCTGTGTGATGTTATTCATACTTGAACGTAATTCATGTTATGCCTCGAAAATTCGCAGCAGCGAGTAAAATGTCATTCATGTCAAACGTTCTCAAATGTTTTCTTTAGGTGATTCTGAGGAACCAAAATTTTGATTTACGTTAGCGCATTAGTATAATAGTTGACAGGGTGTCTACTAGGTGAACTTGAACTTGAACTTGAAATTGAGGGCCGACAGTGTCGAGGTCTTTGTAACGGCCTACAATTCCCTCCTCAATACTCACACAAAGAAAGAGTTCAGTACCTGTGTACCAGACTTGTCCAATAAACTACTCAGGATCCACTAATCCTTGTCACAAACTCCCATTAGACGGCGTCACTGGAATAACCAGTACGTCAGGACACCATCTCCGTGCATGGTGGGTCATTCCAACCCACTCTACCGGACTGGCTCATTCCAGTCACTGTCTTTTACTCCAGGCACGTACAAGGAAAACGTTCAAAGCTTCAATAACACTCAAATAACACTCTTGATCTAATCCAACAATACAGCGCATATCACAATCATCTTCAGCACATCTGGCATATCTCTCATTCTCTCCATACTGCTCAAACCCCACATTCATGAAACTTTCTCTCTCTAGTTCATACATACTACATTCCAGCACAAAATGCTCAATTGTTTCTTCCACTCCCCTATCACACTGCCGACATAATCTATTGTTATTATACTTCCACCTCCATGTACGCCTATTCGCGCTCAATGATTTACACCTCACAGCAAACAAGAGCTGGCTACCACAACTACTGTTATATCTCGGGATGTGCCGTGTGAAGTGAGCACAGCCGGTTGTCTTTG
>JACJUY010016016.1:0-12944 GCA_014220935.1 Platorchestia sp. MABIK | reverse complement strand
TATGAAGTAAGAGGAAGGATACTCCATCAATAATAAAGAAAACGTGCTGTGAGAAAAACCTCCAAACACCCATAATTTAAACTGGTGAAAACTGTAAAATTATTCCGTAATTAGGAATTACCATAAGAATTTATACAAATAAGCAACTCAGATACAACTTCACTTTGAAAACGCTCACAAAATCTGCAACAGAGAAGTGAAGTCCAAGATACCATTAGAAATATGCTTCCCTTTGAACTAGGAAACAATTACAAGGAATGTGTGTAACAAATGCTAAATTAAAAAAAAATATTGTGAACGAAGTATGGCGTCAGTAGTGAAAATAATTTCCAGGAGAACTAGTAAGCATAGGTATAATTTCATAGTAATACTAAATTGAACTCGACCATCAAGAAAGAGCACACTAAGCCATTATGGTGAAACCCAGTTTAGCACGTATATTGCGAGGGGTTCCTTCATGGGTACCTTCTGGATTCTAGTAACATTTATTGTGAGTGCCAAACATGATGAGCACTTAACCTTTGCTCACAAAATCTGCAACAGAGAAGTGAAGTCCAAGATACCATAAGAAATATGCTTCCCTTTGAACAAGGAAACAATTACAAGGAATGTGTGTAACAAATGCTAAATTAAAAAAAAATATTGTGAACGAAGTATGGCGTCAGGAGTGAAAATAATTTCCAGGAGAACTAGTAAGCGTAGGTATAATTTCATAGTAATACTAAATTGAACTCGACCATCAAGAAAGAGCACACTAAGCCATTATGGTGAAACCCAGTTTAGCACGTATATTGCGAGGGGTTCCTTCATGGGTACCTTCTGGATTCTAGTAACATTTATTGTGAGTGCCAAACATGATGAGCACTTAACCTTTGTCTACCAACGGTAACTCATGGGCCAAGATGACTAATGCTTCCTGTTTAGTGCAACTAACAAAATTTTGAAGTAATTGTACTAGTGGAGGAACATTTCAAAATAAATAACAAAATTAGGTTAATTGATACCAATAATGAAACTATTTTAACACATATAAGAAGCCTTATATTTGAATTTGGCTAAAGATTTGTTCTGATTTCAATTCATATGGTTCGTGTTGCACATTTAGTTATTTTTTATTTAACCTAGTGTTTTTTTTCTAGTCTATTCATTTTCTGATAAGTTTTTGACAAATACTCAATTTGTAATTTTTAATATGGAAAATCTACGATATTGACACATAATTCTTGCTAAGCATACAATTTCGAAAAAGGATAATTTTTTCCGTAAAATAATGGGATAGACGCTCGCTTAACCGGAAAAGGCCCACGCTCGGGAAATTTCACCGATAAATCTGGATATTGATAACATTTTATTGTGAAAACTTTTCCCCAAACTTTTTAAGTTTTTGCGCTCAAGAAGTTACTTTTTATAATATTTTTCTTATTTACTTACTTTATCTATTCATGAACATTTCCAGAATAGTTTTTGAAAATTTCTTTAACATTTTTTGTAAATTTGAAACTCTAAAAAGCACAACACACAAAACAAACAAGTATTTCTCAAAGTTATGGAAATGCCCACAGTTAAACACAATAGAAATGCATTCGGAATATCTACTTAGATGTGTTAACGGACAATTAAATTCAAGCGAAACATCTTACGATAAAATCATAATTATGTATATAATCGGATTAAACAGACAATATAATATATAATGTAAGTATACACTTATATAATAGCATTTAATGAAGAAAATTAACTAATATGTACAAAAGTTTGTAGTGAATTAATTAGGAAAATTCATAATTACTTAAAATTTTTCTGAATCACATCAGCTGTTCCTTTAAGGTGCTATGATAGTTAAACATTTCAGTTGTGCGTCGTAGAATTTAGACTCATTTCATTGAGAGCTTTATCTGCTGTGATAATGGTCTCGATGAAGTAAAAAATGACAATTGATGTCCTTCGAATGTTTTCATCTGCTCGAACGAAAGACTATCTTATACACAAATTTCACTTTTTTTGGTTAAAAGAATGGATACGGAACTTAACAGGCAATTTCATCGCTTCTTTGCTCGCTCATTTATGATTAGCTACAGCCTTGTCATAGTCTTCACGCTTCTTTTGATGGCTGGGATTCTCCGTTAGCTTGTTTGTATTGCCAGCCGTGTTTTCTCTTTTTCCCAATGCACAAGTTGAAAGAATCAATTATCATTCGTGTAGCTTCCAGATAAATTTTCCCTAACTCTTGGTTGCGATGGAAACAACCGCAGTGATGCTAAATCCCTCATACTCGTGTTTATTGAGTAACGGATTCACCCATTTTTACTCGGGATGGTCATGTACTGCAATTTAATCCTAGCAACAGTTCGTGGACTATTTATGTGTGATTTCGAAGTCGATTCGAGGTCCTGCAGACAATATTTCGTTCTTAGTGTAAAAATTTTTTCTGCATACCTCAACCAATTGGGGTTCCCATTTTCAGAGTAATCTCCCGGCTAATTGATGCAAAAAATCTGAGTCCATCTCTAGAAAGCGTGAAAAACTCCTTCCCCTGAAAACTGCAGAACACCTCCAGAATTATATCGTGAATTATCTCTACAGCGTCAAAGCTGCACCTCTTACGTTAAACCAATCAAAACAATTCTGTTTTTTTTATCCACAGACAAAATATACGGATAAATTTTGCAGGAACACAACACATGCCTAAATATTCAGTTAGAGTTTCTTAGCAACTTCCATCGCTGATCACAATGCTTTAATACAAATCATGGTTTGTTTGACGATGATCTTCATGGCTGAAATGCCGATTTTTTCAACATTTTCTTCCATTTTGCTCGAGGACGGTTTACCAAAGTTCTGCTGGCCTTGAAGTTGGTGAACTACTCAAAAATTTCTTTTCTGTAATCGTCCTTTTCGAAAACTGCTCAAGCACTGCATAAAAATTCAGTAAACGATTTAGTAAATTTAAAAAATTGAAGCAAACATGTTGTTCGAAATGATAACTCGCGAATGTACGTTAATAAGCAGTTGCAAGCACAACTCGTAGACTAAACACAAGCACACACAACGATGAAACCTAGCTCACTGATTCATTAGAAATAGCGTGATCGGGCTCTACCATGCTTGTAGGTGCACTCACGTTCAACAGCTGGGACGAGTTTAGCCTAAATTTTCACATAGAACCTTTAATGTAACGCTCCAATTTCATTATTTTTTTGCTTAAACTAAAACAGTGTTAATGCAATAAAAATACAGTACAATTGAACGAATTCAAAATTAATAATCGAAGCGAAATTTTACACTATGAAGGAAATATGCATCCACATGCGGTAAAAATGGGGATATTTCTAAAAAACCGCAACAATTTATACGATACATGATTACAATACCAATGATCGGAGCGAAATGATGGGCTACCAAGCATATTTCAATAATTTAAATTGAAGTCCTGTTGGACAACTCAAGGCCGAAGAAATCATACAAGAAGCAGTGGGTGTGTCTCGCTTTTAACAATTTCGTTAAATTCGTTTCCGAGTTCCAAACAACGTCGAAGGGTCGGTGAGAGCCGCCACAACTTGTGATGCTGGATCAGCAGCACGCCGGGAGGATTTTAGCCCTAGTGAGTTTTTTATTTTGTGATGGATCCAGCATAATCTTTTGAGAACATCTTCATTTAAAGTTTCTCTCAAGTTCAACGAACTATGTCAAAAAGTAAAACGTTTTGTCGAGTTCAATCATTCAACAGAGGTCAGTCTATTGACTTTTTAGCCCACAGTTGCGTGGGCGCGTCCTTGGATAATGGAAAATGATTGTTTCTGCACCTTCTGTTAATCAAAAATTGACCAAAAAACATTTACGAACATCATTTGGAGAAAAACATAGAAGGTTCATATGATTTTGTACCTCATAATTAAAAAATACAATGAGCTTTAGCCATTACATTGCCATCACTGTGCCGTTCTGAGACCACTCATGGAACTTTTTTTTTTTTAAACTTTTGAAAACACTTCTCTACTTTTACTCAATTGCACACAAGAACATCAGATTAGTCTTAAAATAAGCTCAGAAAATTCCCTAAGGAGCTTAAGTTAAAATAGTATTTTCGGAAATTGGACTGAATAAGAGGGGAGAAAGAGGAGCTTCGCTCCTGCTCTGGGTCCCGCTCTGATGCACAAAACTAATGTGATACATGGCACCCGTCAGGCTGTTTCGAACTTTATTTTTAGACAAAATTGAAGTTACTTCGTGCAAGAGTTCAGAAACAATAGGTGTGTCTTCATTAATGTTTCGCAAAACGGTTTCATGAGTGATTTCAAAACAGAACTCCGGTTTCCATTGTCTACGAATAAATTCCCTCCTATAACTGCATTGCTTTCAAGTGGCCAATTTCGTTTTTAATTTTGAACTATGCAAAATTTCCAGCATCAGTTTGTAGGAATAGTTCTATCAGTCTCGTAGATGGACGATTACAATACATGTTTTTACTGAATTAACCTCTAATCGATGCATGTCCATCTACATACCAAAGCTGTTTCTCTCTGCAGATGAGGGTCACCCCACTTGAGTCTCCCTTCCGCCAGGATTAAAAAATCACCCATTGACGCATCTTCGCCGGAAGGGTTGGACTCAACCTCCATGGTTGGACCTCCCTCGGAAGCTTCGTTAGCGGGCCCAGTAAAATTATCGTCGACTACTCCCACCCTGCCATGCTTAGACGAGATCCCTCCCACCCCACAAATTTTTGAAAACGAGCCCTTAGGTGACACTCAAATGAAGCAAGCACCTTAGGTTTAGTTCAAGTAGCTATAAAACCATTGGGAGATTTTTCATTAAAAACGGCGAGGATCTGTAGTATTTCTGTCTACAGAAAAAGAGTGATCACACTGTTCAAGAATATCAGAAGCCCCAGTGCAATAGAGAGTGGCTAAATCAATAAGAAGTGTGTTGGTTGGCTTATAAACTGTTAATTTAAAGACTGCACTGATTCAATTCACAGCTGAGTCATGAACCCACCACTCCTTGAAATGTACGTTATTAATTGGAAGATGAAAGAAAATCTTACAAGAAAAAGAAACATCTAAGTTATCTAGTAATCTAATGTCTCAAATGTCCGGCCAACTACATCGGCGAAAGAGTGAGATAATTAATAAAGAAAAACAAAGTTGTCGGAACATAGTTTCTCATATTCATAGAAAAAATTGCTAGCAATATTTAAGCAACAATCTTTGGGAACAGGTCACTGGATGGACATAAACAATACTACTATTTGAGCACAAGAAAATAAAGCGTATGTCCCAAAATTTGTCAATGCCCAAAGGCCAGCTTTATTCATTAAAAAATTACATCCTTTACAATACAATCAAGTTATCGTAAAATTCATCGGTCAGGTAAAAGCGTACGTCGATGTAATCATTTTTTAAGTTTTTCTTCGTGTATTCTGCTGTAGCAAAATACCTCACAACTGTATCATAAATACCGTGAAAGCGCTCCTTAAAGATTAGCTGCGTTAATTAAGCATGATGGTAAAGTTTAGTACTGTTTACTCCGAGGTCTATAATGTTGAGTATTAAATTTGTACCTGCAACTTAGGATCAAGGCACGCAGTATTCATCATGTCGAATTTTATGCGTCGCAAGCTATCGGGTAGTAGATTTGTCATAATTTTGTTCTCAAGTTGAACCTCGGAAGTTAAGGTGTTATCGAGTTAAGGTCTCTACGATAAGTTCGGTTAAGTCAGTTCTTAGTCTTTCAGTAAAAATTAGAGTTAAGTATGACGTTAGTTGACATCTGGGTAAATTCAAGTAAAACGAGGCTATTCAATTATTTAGCCCACTGTATAAAAAAATTGAATTTTAGACGCAATTATTCCACAAATATTTCCTTACCTCACATTCACACATCATACTCGACGTTCGAGGTTCAAATCTATACATTTAATTACTACCGATCGTGCTTAGACATTGTTATTTGAATTATGAAGGCTAATGCTATGAAATTAAATTTTTCTCAAATGTTTTAAGTTGGTAAAAAAAATTCTCCTTCAATAAGAGTGAAACGCTTTTTAAACACTGTTGCTGTTTTACTCACACTACTGTGGTATTATCTCTTTAATGATTATGCCACTGTACAAATTGTATTACCCTAGAGATTTTATTACTTTGCAGATTACATCACTTTAAATAAAATAAATAACAGTAAATAATATTCTATCGGGCACTTTTATTTCAATTTTGTCGGAGCTGCTCCAGCGCTGTGTTACAAATCTGACGTCACTTGAGTAGTTTTGAATTCATTTGTGTAACCTGGAATTATATAAGTGGGATGTTTGTTGCGTACTCAGTCTGTTATTTTTTCCGTCCACCAAAAAATGTTAGCTATGAACCGTCTGTTTTCTTTTTATGCCTCTCCTTTCGCCTTTTTTCCTCTTTGTACCATTCCTACCATTAATACATCAATTTCTCTTATGCTAGGAGCAACACGAATAAACCTCAACCATTAAACATCCGAAATTTTGATGTTGTTGGATGCATTAAGACTAATTAAAAAGCATCGTTATTTTTTTCTATGTTCTCAAGCACAATGTTACACCACGTGAGCCTGGCGTTGCCGAGCACATTTCCTACACCACCTTTCAAACCGAAGCTCCTTGGCGCACTGACCCCAAACCGCTCAGTGAATACTGAATACTGTCAAACAAATATTTCTATCTGAATCAACGATGATTGATGATATAGACTGAGCAGATAGTGCATGTGACATAACGCAAGGGATGTTAGTGCAACACTTCTTAGATCAATGCACAGTGACAATTGACCCCCAAAACATCTGCCCCTTTTGACCTCTAGACAACTGTCACCTGTGAGAGACCCCTAGACCAGGGGTTCTCAAAGTGGGGTCCGCGGACCCCAAGGGATCCGTGGCACTTTGACAGGGAGTACGCAAAATGTAACGAATTTGACAGTAGATGCAGTTGAGGCATTTATTTACAGATTCCCATGACTGTTGATATTGTGAAACAGTGCGTACAATGTACATATATATGCATATATTCCTGGGAGGAATACATGTGAGGAAGTCCTCAGCTTATTTTTTATTCATTAAAGTGGTCCTTGGTTGAAAAAAGTTTGAGAACCCCTGCTATAGAGGATCTGGAGTCGTGAAGAAAATAATGTCAGGTAGAGTGCAAGATGTGATTTGAGCTGAAGAGTCCTGATTTCGAAACTGACCATTAATGTTGATGTCATTTACAGGTGTAAATCCAAGTTCCTGTTATTTCATAAGGACATGTGTAACGTAGATGAAAGAGGTCTGTTTCTACGAATTATCACAGGATAAAAAAGAAAACCAACGTAGGTAAAATTATCATGATAAAAAAGGTTTCGGATATTAGAATTCACCTTCAAAGCTTTGAGAAGGGAAATCTGGGTGTTTCGAATTTTAAAAATAATCTCTATTTCAAGCTGACAGGAAATTAAACACTGGCAGTATAGAGAAATGATAAAATAGAAACACTGAAAATGTTTTGCAATAAATTATTTAAAGTTTCGCCACCAAGTCACATTCATTCATTCATTGACTGACTTTTTTTAAAAAGGGTACATTTTAAAACACGGATATCAGAATAATTTAAGGGTTAATAAAAAATTTTATTAGTTTAATTTTTTTAAAGCGCTGCCATTATTGAAGCAGTGTTCTCTCATTGACGAGTTAGTTGGTTTCAAGGGGTTTTTGCTGTGCGAAAAGAGACCCCTGTGAGACGCCTCACATTGACTAGCGCCGAGCTTTCAGTGCTGGATCCCTTGCAGCAGTTTCAGGATTATATTTATGATTATATTTATGCTTATTAATATATTTCAACACCGTCAATGAAAGTTTGTCAATGAACGAATGAGACTCTGCGATTTGCTAACATTTCCAATATAGTGTTTTGTTACTGTCTTTTTCACAGTCAATATTTCATTTTCGATCAGTTTGAAATGATAATTTTGCTTTAACCGTATATCTACTCCATCAATTTGAAAAATGTCTTTCTTAGATTTTCAAAATATTTCAATGAGTTATTACTTATGTTACCATAAGGTATTATGGAAAGTATGAATAAACTCGACTCAATACTTCTTGAGTTATAACATGTAACTATACGGTCAGGCTACGAGGAAATGAGTGCAAACTTTGCAAAATAAATAGTTTTGTATAAAACGGCTTTATGATAATTGAAACATGAACTAATATAAGTACTCTTTATTTGATGAACAAATATTCGATAGCTGTAAATGTGAAAGCAATTCATTGAAATAAAAAATTTATGTATCCTTTGCAAATGATAAATTCATTCTATCGTGTGCACATAGGCTAACATATGCACATTATTTGGTGTAACAAACAATGAAACCTGAAACACACTAACAACATCATGTTTAGCGCACTCTGTACGTCCTACACTTTTGAAGCCTGCCATGGCACAACGTCGTCTCCTATTGCTATCAACAGTTTTTACAAAATAAGACAGCTGATTATATTGTAAATCTGTTTCCCAAGATAATCTGCATAGTTTTCGTCAAGGACGTTGTGGGGGAGCACCATATTGTCTTAGGTGGAACATAGCAATCTCACGACGAAATTACCTGTGAGTGAATTTATTCCCAAGTTCTACAGAGAGATTCCAAGCATTTTGAATAACAACATCTAAAATCCAAGTATACGTGTAAACACCACCACCATTTTTTACCATGAACACCTACTCTACCTATACTTATTTATACTTTTGTCCATCTGATCGGTGCCTCCCAGGTATTTGTTTTAAATCTGAATTGAAAAAGATCTCGTTACATTTATTTACGCTTCTTTTCTTCGCACCAACGCTTCACACTCTTACAGTTCCGAGATGAGAGAATGGTTGATGTCACGGTTACTACTGCATTGTCTGTTCAACGAGTCAAAAACACTAGCTTTCCGTCATGCGTAGAACCTGTGGCATTTTCGTATGAATCCCAGGGTTTCTTCGACATTTGTTCAAAAACATCTGATAATTTTCAATCTTAAGGAACACAATTAGCTTTGACTGTTCCCACGCAGTTGTACCCTAGCTAGGTCAATCAAAGCAATAATGGCAGTGTAGTGACAAGGTTATCACAGAAAATAGCATTAGGAAAGGGAATTTTATCTTCACTGTGCTTCACTTTTTCATCATCAGACTCCTCCAAAATCTCATTCATAGTCAAGTTTTTGAAAGGGTAAAAAAGTATACATATTTTACTAGTATTTATGACCGTATCGTAGCAGATGGAGGATTCTATTTGTATTGGAAGCTTATAATCCTAGGACACATGTATATCATAAAAGATAGAGCCAATGAATGGATCTGTAGTGTACATTATCGAAAATACGCCTAAAATTTCACCAATTCTGTCTAGGACCTTCCTTTTGGGTCGGGTCTCGCCATTTTTAAACAGAAACAATATTAATAAGCCGCATTGACGCCATGATCGAGAGTTGCGGACTGATTGCGTGGGTGTGACATGATTGCATCAGCCACCTCACACGGAACACAAAGCATCATCCCTACACTGCTGTCACGTTTACACAAAAGGTTGTGGGTTTTTTAGAATATACATATAGTGTGACCATATCTAGTAGAATTACGGTTAAATTCTTAAAGCCTTCATTTTTTCAGTGCAGTGAAGATAGGTTTCTTATATTCAAAGCATTAGTCTTTATCATGATATCTTTAGCTACGTTGGTTTTCTTTTCATCGTACCTTGGAAAGAGCTCGTTGCAAAATCACCCTGAACATGTTTCTTTCATATGTTGTCCTTTACTGTAGAATCTTAATAATGTGCTGTATTCCCCATGCATTGGAAGCTTCAAAGTATTGAAGAAAGCTTCAAAGCATTAGCCCCACAATATTCAAATAATTCTAATCCAGAACTTTCACCATGCGATTTTAGATCCTTTTTCGAAGTTCTTGATTTTAGTATATGAAAGCATTTGTTACCTATTTTGCTTTGCAGTACCAGTAATTCACAAATAATATGGTAACGAGCGCAAGATCGTTTTGGTTTTGAACTGTAACTTTTCTAGTTATGAGTGCTTTTGTTTTAATTTGAGGCTGCCAGTCAATTCTGCACGGCCGCAAAATTACGAAGATAATAAGAGTCCCCTAGTACTTTTTTGTCAAACGTCGGGGGATGAGGGCATTTTACGAATGCAAGTCTGCACAGAAGTATTTATTGACGAGACATTCATTCTCAGGCACGGTTATAAAGCCTGTAGGTAAACAAGACTCTGAATATACAACCTGGCAATCTCTCAGGTCAGAAAGCACAACTTCAAATAAATAATATAGTGGCATGCACCGAGCAAAAAAGAAAACACCACGTTCAAGGAGAGCGCTCCTACGCGCCCCAAGGGTATTCGCCGTATCATCATTGAGGATTTAATCCTTCACTATATTTTATGATTTAACTGGGAGAGAAATAACAAGCCCTTTTGAAATCTCACATAGGGAACTTAAGAAGTATTCAACGATCAAAGTTGAAAAGACTTATTATTTCATAAGAATTAAATTAATTCTTGTCCTGCAAAGAAAGCATCTGAAAACATCTAATCAACACTCCCCCCAAACCCATTTACAGATAAGGAAAAACTGGTGAAAACCAAGTTTAGCATTGTTTCAATTGAAAAATGTTGTACGAAAAATACGGATTCCTTTTGACTGACTCCTCAAAGCATAGTTTAATTAGAAGCCAAATCAGGGACAACGACAAACAGTTAAAAGCGTCCATGGCTGAAAAAGTTACCCGCTGATTTTCCAGCAAAAATTAAACACCTTTTTTAAACAATTTGCAATTAGCATTCCCGCGGCAACTACACCTTTTTCACAACAAATTAATCCAAGTCAAGTTCAAATTAATCCAAGTCAAGTTCAATTTAATCCAAGTCAATTTAATTCAACCATAGGTTGAGTTAAACATTGACATAAGCACTTTTTATTTTAAGCTTTTTTGTGTTAAATATGTATCTATTGGATGTGATGAGCAAGAATAACGTTTTTCCTTTCAGCAAGGAAAACATAAAATTTCCGCAATATAAAAACAAGCTGTCATAAAATGTGGTAAGTATCCAGCATCAGGAGGCAGAGTGTGATTCAGATCCTTGAGCGGAGTAACAGATAGAAGTCAATTATAAAAACTTCGTATTGTACTTCACATTAAAATTGTCTTACAATGCTAAATTAATAGCAGTATGCAATGCATCCATTCAAATATTCATGTTCAAAGGTAATTTTACGTTACACATACACATAGTAATATCGAGGATTTATTTACACTCATGTAGAGATTTATATGCATGAAATTCCACTTTATCACATTTATAAAATCATAAGTGCATGCAACAACAAAATATTACCATTGGACGATTTGTATATTTAACCTTAAAAAGAAATATAGCAACGAAGTCTGTTTTTGCTTGTACAAACTATTTTTGTAAAAACAAGTTACAATTTGTTTCATAGTCATAGATGAAATATTTGCCTTGGCCTATTCATTTGAAGGGATGGCACAATTTTTATGGCTAATACAAGATTGTATCTGTGTGGTAATGTACTCATATAAATTGGAATCAAGTGGGACTGTACATAAGTATTTAGTGAAACACATTTCCATATTTCTTTTTAAGGTTTACTCTACATTTCGTGCAATGGTAATCTTTTGTAGTTGCATGCATATATGATTTCATACATGTGATAAAGTGGAATTTCACGCAAATAAATCTCTAGATGGGTGTAAATAAATCCTCGATACTACTATGTGTATGTGTAGCGGAAAATTGCCTTTAAACATAAGTATTTGAATGGATGCATACTGCCATGAACGTAGAATTGTAAAACAATTTTATTGTGTTGTATAATTCGAAGTTATTATAATTTACTTCTATCTGTTACTTCGCTCAAAGATCTGAATCACACGCAGCCTCCTGATGCTGGATACTTACCACATTTCACGACAGCTTGTTTTTATTTTGCAGAAATTTTATGTATTCCTTGCTGAAAGGAAAAACGTTTTTCTTGCTCATCACATCCAATAGATACATATTTAACACAAAAAAGGCCTAAATTAACAAAGGATTATGCCAATTTTTAACTCAACTAAGGGTTGGATTAATTTGAATTTGGCTTGGATTAATTTGAACTTGACTTGGATTAATTTGAACTTGATTAGGATTAATTTGAATTTGACTTGGATTAATTTGACCTTGACGTGGATTAAGTTGAACTTGACTTGTATTAAATTGAACTTGACTTGTATTAAATTGACCTTAACTTGGATTAATTTGAAGTGAAAAAGGCATAGTGTAGTATTTACAAAGCATTCTTCTTTTTTGCTTCCAATGTTTTTGATTTGAACCTAAGTCGTCTTCTATTGACTTGTTTCTTAGTTGGGAAAGACAGAAAAGGTAAAAAAACATTTTTAGTTACAAAATTTCTTTAACAAGATAATATTACTTTATACGCGTGTTACTTTGCACTATTCCATTATTTGGATTAACAAAAAAGTAAAACATTTATACCAGGTGTTGAAATTCGATGTACGCATTTCAACCATGCACTGAAAAACGCAAAATAAAACGATTTTCATGAGTAGCAATAAGCTCAGCACTCTCGTTTTCGAGAAATGATGCCCTGAAATAATTTTAGATTCCCGTGGGAATAGGCTACAGCGCGCGCCAACTGCCTGCCCAAGAAGATAGATTTTACTCTTGGCTGCATTGTAAGGCTATTCCTACCGGAATCTAAAATAATTTCAGGATTCATGTCTCGAAAAACGAAAAAGTTTTGAGGTTTTAGTCACTCATGAAAATCGTTTTATTTTGCGTGTTTCTGTATGTGGCTAACATATGTTCATCGAATTACACTACACCCTCTCTTTATCCGCAGCACCAAAAAGCTCAGCCGTTATAAA
>JACJUY010016015.1:2607-14448 GCA_014220935.1 Platorchestia sp. MABIK | reverse complement strand
CACACTGCAGTACACACTACAGAACACACTGGAGTACACACTGGAGTACACACTGCAGTACACACTGCAGTACACACTGCAGTACACACTGCAGTACACACTGCAGTACACACACTGCAGTACACACTGCAGTACACACTGCAGTACACACTGCAGTACACACTGCAGTACACTTTGCAGTACACACTGCAGTACACACTGCAGTACACACACTGCAGTACACACTGCAGTACACACACTGCAGTACACACTGCAGTACACACTGCAGTACACACTGTAGTACACACTGCAGTACACACACTGCAGTACACACTGCAGTACACACTGCAGTACACACTGCAGTACACACTGTAGCACACACTGCAGTACACACTGCAGTACACACTGCAGTACACACTGCAGAACACACTGCAGTACACACTGCAGTACACACTGCAGTACACAGTGCAGTACACACACTGCAGTACACACACTGCAGTACACAGTGCAGTACACACACTGCAGTACACACACTGCAGTACACACACTGCAGTACACACTGCAGTACACACTGCAGTACACAGTGCAGTACACACACTGCAGTACACAGTGCAGTACACGCACTGCAGTACACACACTGCAGTACACACTGCAGTACACCTCATTTAAGAAGCAAGAAACACATATCAGAACAAAGGCAGGTTTTAAGAGAAATGTACGTAAGGAAGCGTCAAGCCATTTCTTGTTGGTTTACGAAATACAAAAAACATTTGTTATTAAAAGTATGGTTGCCAATCTTAACATGTATTACCTCACTATAATTTTGAAACTTTCCTCGATGATGTTTTTTCTCATTAATGATATAATTTGGTGATATTTGATGCGAGTGCCATCGAAGCGTTTTCTTAAGTTCTACATAAACTTAAGTTACAGTATATCTTAGTGAACAAATTTGCAGCGTAAAATTATACCTTTCCATTCTATAACCTTTCATAAAAAAAGCCATTCTGTGCATTATTTATGCTCCCATGTCGAAAAAGGACAAAAACTCATTTTAACGATTCATAAATTGGTTCAGAGTTAGAAACAATTACCATTATTTGAAGGAAAACACTACAAAAATATTCAAATTCGTTCGATACGCAACATCTGGATATTAATTGGAGGGCAAATATGCAGAGTGTCCTAACCCACAAAACACATAATTTTAGGACACTCAAGTTAGAGGCGTGGTCTTCATCGCAGGGCTGCCAAACTGGCTTTTCCTAGCCAAGTTACAAACTAGGAACTGAACTAGGAACTAAACCACTCTGCCTTAAAGACATCTACGCAGCTATGAGGTGAAATTATCACTTAATCAATCCACTCTGCCAGTTTGACCTCTGATTTATGTGTTAAGACACTCTGCATATTTGGCCTCCAATTCAAAACTGTTCAGCATCACTCAAAAGCTTTATCGTAGCGCATGAATTCGCCCGTATCTGATGCAAAGGAACGTCTATGGGAGCTATCTCAGGGCAGACCATTTGTGTTGGGTACATATATCGGGGAGCTAAATTGAACTTAGTTACCAGGAGAGAAGTTTAGAAGTGACTCGGTCGTGACCAGCATGCCTAGCGCAAACAATCGAGCATCGTGCTCTCTAAGATTCCCTTAGCCTTCGAAGACTTCATTAAAACTTCAATACGGACCCGTTAGTGCCAGGCACTGTGACTTGTCATTATTCTAGCGTAACCAATTTAGGCAAGTTCTACTTTCAGAGCAGCTAATGTCATCATTCAAGCGTAACCAATTTAGGCAAGCTTCAGTTTTAGAGCAGCTAATTTGGCACCGCACAACTTCCGGATCTTGGCAGGCAAGACAAAGTTTCTCCTGCAAACAGAAACTTTCGGAAACGCAGTTTTCGGACGGTGTTGCTGGAATTACAGCCTTTGCATTTTTTTATGCGAATTCGGAAATATTTTAGTTCATGTTTTGTTCTACCTGAAATTTTTGTTCTGCCTTTGCATTTTGTACGCAAGTTTGAAAATATTTTTACTTCCTGTTTTGTTCTACCGGATCCTGAATTGCGAGAAAATGCTACGAAAACTTCACGAAATGACTTAGCTTTAACGAAGAACTGGCAGGTAACTGACTTTAAGGACTTTAGATTAACGTGGAGTGAAAATCGCATACTTTATTCGAAAAGCTGAGAAAATCATGGGCTCGGGAAAAATGATTTAGTTTCTTTTTTTAAATAATTATTCAGAATTTCTTATTTAAAAGAGTTCATCACCATGTTTTAATATATTCAATATATTCCCAAACATTTCAATATATTCCAGCATACGAACGAACGATGCTCATAGAAAAGACGGAAAGAGAGTTTGACACAGAGTGTGTCGGGAAGAGAAGAGGTGAAACGGAAAAAGATAGATAGGGAACTGATAAAAATGAGCTTTGCTCATATAATGCTCCGGCATATAAACTTCGACCGAGCACGATCACGGTAGAGGAATCAAGGTAGGGTCATTTCAATGGGAGAAAATACACCTTCTCTTGTTCGGCTAGCCAATAAAAAAGCTTTATTTCAATCAAATTTTGTGACGTCACCAAAACACAATGTTGTTGGGCCAATCACCCACTTTGTTTTCTCTACCGTGCACGATTTTCCAATAGTATCCATGATACGCAATTTCAGCGTAACAATAATTTATCAAGCCGAAATTTTCTGGCTGTCATGTGCGTCAGAATGCAACATTTCTCTCTTGAATATTCAGTGAAAAATACTTTGACCGTACAATGCTCGCAGTGTACTGTAAATGTAACTCTTTTTAATCGCGCAATAAAAGCAGAAACCAGCAGAATTCGAATTTTTACCTCAAGTCTAGCTTGTACAGAATAGACAAACAGAAATTTTTGATTAACGTAAGAGGAGAACCCATGAAAAATAAAAATAAAATTGCACAGAATTCCTATTAGCTCAGTCCTATGCAACTTTTAATTTAAACAATTTACTTTACTTTTCTGACCATAATTATTTTAAAAAAATAAGTTGCCTCGTAGGTACGACATCACGAAGTAGAAGTATTCTTGTCGCAAAAGATCTTTCGAAGTTCATTCTAAATACTTTTACAGTTTTCGTGATCCACGTAGATTTTTACGGAGTGAAACGAAAAGATGGAACAATAAATGAAAGGGATAAGGTGAATAGTACGCACTTCTCCCTCTTGTCATTCAAGTGAATGATAGTGCAAGAAAGTAGAGGTAAAAGTAAAAAAAAGAAGAAATAGAAATGGAGAGAGCAAGATGGAAGCTTAGGGTTGGATGGAAATTTATTTCGGGAAGTGGCTCAATCTGATGTATGTCAGTAGAGCGCATAATTTTCTTACTCTGAAAATCTCATTTAACTCAGAAGCCTAAAGCATTAAGGGTTCAAAAGTACTGGAAAAAACATGATATCGCAGGTAAGAAGGATCAATATAAATGAACACAAACAATCATTGAATAGTAACCCATTAAATAACCCTAAAACCAACACGATTGCCGTCATATGTTGCATCATGGAAAATTGCAGGCAAAAAAGGAAGTTATTAATGACCTTATTTCTGAAAAGAATTACAAATAAATATCAGCAAAATGAGAAGTGACTCATATATGGTTGTGCACGCATTAAAGTCATAAAATCTACAGTAATGTATAAAATGACTAGTAACTAGAATAGGGTTAGACACTCGTCAATGACTACATATCTGAATCTGACTGCTCATGATAATAGGTAAAATGGTAAAATAGGTAATAGGATAAATATTACCATGAGCTCATTGTAATAGGTAAAATAATTGCTGTCGTAAAAAAGGTAAGGTAAACATAAACGACAGCATTTCTTGGACAAACTAGATATAGAAATAAGTCAAATGACAGGTAACCTCCATACATATGTAGATTAAGGCACATATCAATGAAACGATTTTGCAAGATGACTACATATAGAAATAAGTAAATTGACTAAAAACTAAAATAGGGTCAAGTACATGGGAATGGCAACAATCCCGAGAATCACTGCACGCTGAAGTAAGTAATAAAACATAGTAAATATCTAGTTACCTTCCCGGGGATGACAGAAAATGAAAATAAGTTAAATTATTAGTACCCTGCATTTAAGTAATAAAACCCAGTTGCCTACATAGGGTTATCCTCAGCCGAAAGTAGTAATACCTAGTTGCCTGCATTGTGTTATCTTCAATCGTAATTCAAAAAACAAGTTACCTACCCGAGGACCACTACACACAGAAATAACCAAAATAACTAGTTACCTACCCGAGCATCACAGCACAGATATAAGTAAATAAACTAGTTACCTGAATCGGGTTTTAATTAACCACAAAACCTAGTTACCTGCATTGGGTTATCCTTAACCACAAAACCTAGTTACCTGCATTGGGTTATCCTTAAGCACAAAACCTATTTACCTGCATTGGGTTATCCTCAAGCACGATACCTAGTTAACTGCATTGGGTTATCCTTAAGCACAAAATCTAGTTACCTGCATTGGGTTATCCTCAGCGGGAGTCCACCTGTAGAACTCATGCAAGCTGTGGTACCACTTGAGGGAGTAGAGGCCGGGCCCGTTGATCTGCTGCCCCTCGGTGCGCCACTCGCACTCCAGCGCAGCTTCTCCCCCCACCGCCACGTGCTCCGGCACAGAGATCCGCCAGATGCTCAGTGACCCTCGGGCTGTGGGCGCACCCAAGTACTCAGCGTGAGTAAATTTATTGGTTAACTAGATTTACGATTGTGCAATTTCACATTTCTCAATCTTAAGGAATTTTTCCAGTTCATTCAATTTTTCAATTGAATTCAATTTCAATTTTTCAATTTTTGAGTATGTTATTTACTAGATTTATGCTTCGCTCGATACTCAGTAAGCCTCGGGCTGTAGGCACACCCAAGTACTCAGCGTGAGTAAATTTATTCAGGTGTACTCATCAAGTAATTGGGAATAGCGTCATCCATGTGAACAATTGATTCATCATGTAGCAGCAACCCTCGGGTTATGGCCATATAAAGGTGAGTACATTTATTCGCGTATGGTCATCACTCACTGTGAAAGGTATTATTTACGTGTACATTTCATTCATCAAATACTCATCATGTAGCAGCGACCCTCGGGTTGTGAAAACACGCAAGTACTCATCGTGGATAGATTTATTCAGATATACTCATCAAGCGCTCATAGTGGATGGGGTTATCCAAATAAACAATTCATTCATCAAAAATTCATCATCAAGCACTCAAAGTGAAAAGGGGCTACCCAGGTATGCGAATAACTCATCAAGCACTCATCATTAATAGGATCATCCAAATGTACCGTTTTTTGATTATCATGAGGATTTTTAATTCATTGGTTCATAATCGTTATGTTACAAAATTTTTTATTTACTGGTCCTCAACAGGATTTTTAATCCCTAACTTATTCATCATCAAAAGCATACAAAATTTGTATTTAATTCCCCATAGATAATAGCATTTAATTTGTCCATTTTCAATGCGGTACCTGATTTGTAATTTATTCATCATTAAAGGGGGGTTACAGTTTGTAATTCATTCATAATCATAATGATGCATAATATGTAATTTATTCATAATCATAGTCATCATCATGATTTAGGATATGTTTATTATGATTGTTGTTAAATTGTTTCGAATTTGTTTTATTGATTTATAATTAGTAACAAATTTGCAATCATCATCACGGTGTTCATTGAGTTGAACATCATTGTGATTTTGTGAAACTCTGAAATTTGCCCAGTTTATTTCATTCTATCAAAATTTCACGTCGAAATAAAATGAACATGAAAATTGACGACATTTACACGAGATCATAAATCCATGCTTGTGACTACTGTCTCATTTCTGATACAGATTGTCATGAGGCTGCTAAGACAATTGCCGTAGACAGATTATATTGTCTGTCAAACAATGATAATGTTGCTTTCATAAGCTTTGTGAGTCCGTAAACTTCATTTTCTACTGCTCCAAATGAACAACGGAACAATTAGATTGCTGTTCTGATTGAAATTCATGCTTCTAAAATTCATGCTTTTTGAGAATGATGTCTCTATTATTAGGGATTCATATAAAAAATAGCTTCACACCCTAGTGTCATCAGTAGTGCGAAAAATCCTTCTTAAACCTAGATGTACAGTATACTCATATATTCTTCTATTTGAATATATTGGGCAAATGATTTAACTCTACGCTCTATTCAATTCCAATCTAATTGGTTCAATGAAGGACCAAATAATTCTTCTACTCACAGCACATTTTTACAGTTTTCGCTGATCATCCGCAGTTAATTACGTTCATAAAACGTTACAATGCTTCATAGTAAAATGATAGCACAGGCAACGTCACTCCAGAAACCGATCAATACCAAAGAAACGGAGAGCGTAAAAAAACCCTCGTAATATAAGAATTTCACAATGCTGAAATTAAAATCTCGAATTTAAATCCCCGGATGAAAAATTTCTAAATCTCTGAATGACTACTTTAATTCATCCGAGAAAGCTTAAAATGAGAGTTGCTTCAAGTCTTTTTACTCGTAAGTCTTACTTCAGCCTCAATTCTGAGAGCTGTCAGCAAGATTCACCGAGGTGCAGTTCTACAAAAGCGAGGGAAAGCATAGGTTCGAATTCGTTCAATTTGCAAAGCGCAAAATCTTCAAAAGTGACTCCAACGAGCAGCATTCCGACCAATGAGACTTTTCCCCACATTTTCTCCCATGTCAGAATTGATTTCGTTTTATTGGTTGGGGCGCTTCTACGTTCTTCCGCGAAAAACACGAGCACAACTGAAATGCGTCGAAGCTCATCCATCAACAGATTATTCAGTGGTCGATTGAAGGCGATCGCAGAGCTTGCTTTGGATGCTTCCAGAGAGTGCAGAGTTAGACTGTCTGCAGCAACTGAAGAAAGACGCGAGCTTCATGACGGGTATTCAAAGTGTTTAAAGAACGACTTATTCTTGCCCCTCAAGAAGTGAAACATTTTGACGCTCTGCTTACAGTAACTTCTTTGATGTAGAGTTGCTCAGCGAAGTGTGAGTGGAGCTATACTTGTGCTATACTTGAGCAGGGGAGTGTATTTTGCCAACATAGGTGAACAAAAACATGATAATGTCGATTTTACACGCGCTAGCTAGCTTTTCAGTGCATTTTTCATGGCTAAAGAGTGTGAATCGAGCAATTTTCGAAGAGGTGAAGTCATGCGAATATGACGAATAAGAACGATTAGTGACATAACCCCAGAGGCAGTATATGTTTTTACTTGCTGTAATTCAAAGGGCGTAAAGATTGTGATTGTGACAGCCAACTGTCAACACTTCACAAAATAATCCACGTTAATTGACTCAGTTTAGATGAAACTAATGTGCTCGATTCATATTAAATCATCAAAATTTGTAGCATAATTTAAGCTTGCCATTTAGAATGTGTTCATTGTGCAAAACCGATAACCATGACAAAAAGAGATCTTAAGATTCAGATGACCATGTGCTCGAGAACTGCGAACCGATTCCCATGTGGCTAATTTCTACTCAGAAATGACATCTCATTTTATTCTTTTACGCGTTTTTAGAGGTGATGAAAAATACGTTTTACATCGCCAGAGAATATAGAAAAACAAAAATCATCAAAAAAGGGGTCCTATAGTACCGGTGCGAAAAAACGACTCTAAGTATGCTGAAGTCCCCGCTTTCTGACCTGTTTGCTGACTTCTGTGTTCGAACAACAGCGCGACCAAAAATAACAGTGTTTTCCTGTCTTAATGAAGCTCGTTCACTAACAGAATTTTTATTTATTCTTTTACTATTTGTAAAAAATACGATCACTCATCGAACGCCCCAGAGTGACCGAAGCAAGCATTTTGCTTCGTGAAGACATTAGCAAATCGAAATGAAAATAGATCATCCTGTTTTAAACTTTATTACTTTGAAAGGAATCAATTCAAATAGTATTTGCATTCCTTTCTCCCACATTTCTGCTTATTTATTTCTGAATTTGAGAGCAGTTTTTGCGCAATCTGTCTGGTGAGAATGTGAACTGTCAAATCGATTTGCTGATCAAAAGGTTGACTTTCAGGTGTTGACTTCAAAGCAAATTTTTATTTGTAGCGATCTCGAACAGCACAAACTTATTGCACCTCTATTGCCTTGAGACGAAAGCATTTCTGAAGCAGTAGGAAATAACAATTTTTGAGTACCACTGTTTTAAACTACGGTTTTTTTCCTTATTTTGGCACGCTCCCCGCGTAATGGGCCGTATGTGTACCACTGGGTAAATTGCCAATTCACGTACCGGTATAGGTGGACGACATTCGAGGTTTCGCGACGTTTTTAAATGATAATTTATAATACGAGGTGAAGTATCATCTTACAATTGAATTTTTCATATTTTTTTTGAGGACTTAAACGTATTCGAGCGGTAAAGTCGATTTCCCACTTTTTCTACTCGGATCCTAACCAAACCCACCGTCAACAACTCCGGAAAAAGTGACCAACGCATCCCAATTTCATTTTATTCTTATCTCAAGAACCACTGAAAATAGCAAACAATTTAAATAATTTAAAATAGTCTATTTACCACAAGTGATACAGAGGTAGATTGCTTCTTAAGTCTAGTACAATGGTCAGATTTGAGTATAGCTACATGTGGGCCCGAATCAGTTCAGCAACTTCTAGGGCATCTAACCATCAACGTTATTCTAGGGTGTACAATTATGTTTAACCTAATTCACTTAACCTAGTTACACATTAGACTGATCAATGAAATAGTAAACTCGATATTTGATGCTTCATTTTACAAAATAGTTTATATAGACTAGATGTTAACAGTATATTCTATAAACGATTTAAGAGCAGACTGAAGATCAACGATAGTAACCATTGCAAATTAACCATGTTAATGGAACCAATGCATTGCAATTTTATTTGATTCCTGTTTCATGAAGCACTTGAAATTGTAACAAACGAGTAATTTTGTTCCCTCACTGGGGGGGGGATTTCAGCAACCAGGCAAGGTTCGCTTCTGTTTTGCACTCCCTGCGAATGGCATCGCAGAGTGAGAGATTTCCTTCGATGCGACGCCTCTAGAATTTATTCGGCGAAACTAGCCTTCTCGGGCCCAGCTAAAAAGAGGGCTGGCCGGCCCAGACAAACCGGCAACTACAGTTATTGCAGTTCGGAGTGGGTGTATCATTATGGAATTAGGTACCCTGGGGAGCGATGGTGTCACTATTGGGTTTCGTGTACTCAGAGAAGTGATTTCACTATTGTCACTTTTAGTTTTCATTTACTCAGAAAAGTGATGTCACTATTGAATATAGTTTACTCAGAGAAGCAATTTCACTATTGTCACTATTGGATATCGTGTACCCTCGGAAACGATATCACTATTGGATATCGTGTATCACGGGGAGCGATGTCACTATTGGACATCGTATACTCTGGGAACGTCGCCACTATTGGTCATCAAGTACACTATTATTAAGCAATGTCACTATTAGATATTGTGGACTCAGGAAAGCGATGAAGCGATATCATTGTTGGATATCGTGTACTCCGGGCAGTAATGTCACTATTGGGTATCGTTTTAAAAAGTTCATTTCCACATCTACATTTAGCGCAAACCTTGTCAGGAAAATACGAGTGAATCCAAGTTTCGGAATCGCAGCCTCTAGCTCGACGTCGGTCGATCGTTTTATTGAGACCGGCTTCCCTGTATCCAAGACGTTCGTTGGAGCGAGTGAAATGGACATTTTTTGTTTGTTTCTTTTGTTTGGGGCCGATAAATTGAACGATTCAGTCTTGACGTGTTGGAACTATTTAATCGGGACGCATTTGAACAGCTAAATGTTGAAGTATTAGGGGATAAAGCTCGAAGATATTGGTGTTAGCTTTTCAGATTGCGTCGATCGCATCTCTCATAGAAACTCTTGATGGGTATCTTGCTGTTCGTTTTTGTCTGACAACTGAATAATGAAAGAAAATTTTGCTGTGAACGGAGTGTTCTGTTTGATCGTAGTTGTAATTGAAATGTTAATTGAACAGTGAAGATAAATAGAAACTACCTAGAAGAAAAATATCGGTCAGTTTTAGTTGGTACTTGTTAATCAATGAAATTAATTTGAACTTTTCGAATAGTCAGTTAATAGCGCGATGCTTATCAAATGTTGTGATGCTAAGACCTGCAAATGAAAACATAAACAATCACATTGAGCTATAATGATAACAGACTACTGACATAATTAAGTACGAGTACCGGACATTCTTTTCTGTTTCTTCATAGATGATAATGGGGAAAGATGCTAATTCCATAGTAATACCATAATAGTAGAGTTTAGCTACTATTCAATTTTTGGTAATTTAGCATTTAGGCCCTAAATTCTGGTATTAAATTACATTCAAATTTCTTATTTTCATTCAATTCTTACGTGAGTCTACACGTAGTAGAGTTAGCAATAGCAGCCCCACCTGCCTTACTCAGCGCTGAGTGCGTTAGCTGCTAATTGAGTGACGTACACATGGAACTCAAATAATATTGTTGGTTGGCTGGCCTGGCTGCTCGCCACCACTTCACTGACCATAAAAATTTGACAGATTTTATTGGCCCTAAATTTTTGACAGATTTCACTGAACATAAATATTCGACGGATTTTATTGACCATAAATGTTTGACAGATTTCATTGACCGTAAATATTTGATTGGCCATAAATTTTTGACAATTTTCATCGTCCATAAATATTTGACATCTTTCAGGGATCATAAATATTTCATCGGCCATAAATATTTGACATATTTCATTGACCATAAATATTTAATTGAAGGATGTATGTTCTGTTAAGTATAATTTCCTTCTCGCCTTCACGGCTGATGGCTTGAAAAAGCTTTAAAGATCATCTGTACCTTGAATTCCACGCCTGTAATTCGCTTTCTTTAGAGTTCCAATCACTGCTTGGAAACCAATTAGATTTTTCAGTTTTCATTCACAGAAACACCGGCCGTGCGCGCAACCAAACTCTACGGCTTTCCTCCGCCACTCTCGGCGACATCATCGAATTTCTCCCACGGAAAAAGCAAGGCCGCGGCGAGCGTTCGAAAGAAACGGGAAAATTCACTAATATGCATTTGCATAGAACTGGCCGAGCGAGCACTAATTCGTGCTCAGAATTGCAACTATTCCGTAATTCGAGGAAAATGTTGATTGTTGTCCGCACTTTTATGCCTGAAATTTGGACTGCCTGCAACTCTACTCAAAATGGAGACAAATTGATTACAAGGTGTGGCCGTTTGGCGAATTTCTGCCCCGAAATTTTAGTCGCGCTCCCAGTGCTGAGAGATCCAGTTTTCGGTTGGCCTGCTGGAAGGGAGTTATTGGAATAATTTTTAAAAATTAATGTCTAGCTCTGTTGTGTGGTAATCGTTTAATTTTCATTCAGTGCGAAAGGTTATTCGCCGCTGTATAAAATGTGTGCAGAATGGCATTTGCATTAAATTGTTTGGAAACGTTTAACTGGTAAAGATGAAGTACTAAATAATCCCTTAATGATCCCTTCATCTTAAAATAACCTCTACCTTATATAAATTGAATACCAAATCTCGTAAAGTATTACATTTTAAATCCCGTGAGATTTCCATTTGAGTAATTTTAATATCCTTAGCTATCAGTTTACAATCCACAATCAGCTATATGTTTTACGCCCATTCTTAGTTCACAGCGCACAGTTCTCTTTCATTTCATTTTATTTCTCTTTTCAAAATTATTCATAATGTTGCGTATAGCATCTCTAATTTAGGAGCAGCATTTCATTTTACAATTTTTTTCA
>JACJUY010016010.1:0-14454 GCA_014220935.1 Platorchestia sp. MABIK | reverse complement strand
CATCACAACACCACAACATCACAACATCACAACATCACAACATCACAACATCACAACATCACAACACCACAACACCACAACATCACAACAGCACAACATCACAACATCACAACACCACAACACCACAACATCACAACATCACAACACCACAACATCACAACATCACAACACCACAACAGCCCGCATTGCAGCGCACAACCAAATATGCAACAATAGGAAGATTGTAGGGAATGTAAAGTGTTGCACTTGTAATGTAAAGTGATTGTAGGGAATGTAAAGTGTTTCATTTGTAATGTAAAGTGATTGTAGGGAATGTAAAGTGTTTCATTTGTAATGTAAAGTGATTGTAGGGAATGTAAAGAGTTGCATTTGTAATGTAAAGTGATTGTAGGGAATGTAAAGTGTTGCATTTGTAATGTAAAGTGATTGTAGGGAATGTAAAGAGTTGCATTTGTAATGTAAAGTGATTGTAGGGAATGTAAAGTGTTTCATTTGTAATGTAAAGTGATTGTAGGGAATGTAAAGAGTTGCACTTGTAATGTAAAGTGATTGTAGGGAATGTAAAGTGTTGCATTTGTAATGTAAAGTGATTGTAGGGAATGTAAAGTGTTTCATTTGTAATGTAAAGTGATTGTAGGGAATGTAAAGTGTTTCATTTGTAATGTAAAGTGATTGTAGGGAAGAAACATGGGGGTGGGGGATTAATTAAGTTCACTCAGAGACAACCACCTGTAGCTTGAGAAACTTCAACAAATACTTTATTTCAAGGAAATAAAAACCGTGTCGCTGCTCCAGGGCCAAGGAGAGCTGTAGCTGGAGAGTTGCACTAACGCGGTTGTTCCACGAAGCTCACGAGCTGAATATTTGTTTCGTTGAAGCTGTTCTCCTAAAGAATTCTTCACAAACAACGGTACGCTTAGTTTTTATGAAAAAGAGTTACAAATTATGCAGAAAAACGTGAGTGTGAAAGATTAAAGGATAAATTTAGTAAAACGCTCAAGTGATGTGAGGGAAAACGGATTCACTCTTCTTATCATAATGCGCTGTTGTATCGGAATGAGGGTCTATTAACAAAATATCGATTGGGCATTTTACATTCGTAATAGTATTAGAACGAGGGTCAATTGACAAAATATCGATTAGGCATTTTATGGTCATATTGATTACACCTGTTTGAGTTGGAAATTTTTCTAGAATGAATGTTAGACAGGGATGGGCTGAAGAAGTTTATCTCAATGCCATTTACACGGCGCCCTTAACGGGGTATTTGAGATTCACAGAAGAAGATACGCTCATATATATATATTCCAGGCCTAAAATTTGCTCGGACCACGTAAAAATTTGAGAGCCTCTACGGCAACTTTGGCTTAAATAAAAAACAGAATTAACAAGACTTTTGTTGCATAACGCAGCTGGAGGGAGAGACTTCTACAGACGCCAGCTTCCATGCTGCGCCGCATAGCAGCGACAAGCTCCTTTGTTTCTATGAGCAGCCTGCATGTTCCTCGCAGAGACAGGGATTTTATTGTCGTGTCGTCCGAGGGTTTGAAATGCTGCTTGTGTGTAAACTGAAGTTGCGAGAAGGAGGGTTTATCCGCGGAAATACTGCAGCACATCGAGACAGTTGTGACCTGCACCGATGCAAGAATATGATCTGTTTGGTGGCCTTATCGCGAATAAAACAACAAAAGAAAAAAAGGTGCTGGAGTGAATGTTGGGGAAATGGAAAGGCTTCATAAGGTCACTCAGCTGACGATGCTGGTAAGCGATTTCGCGCTGGAGATTACGCAGCTCATGGAAACGGTTACGTAGCTCATGGAAAAGGTTACATAGCTCATGGAAAAGGTTACGTAGCTCATGGAAAAGGTTACGTAGCTCACGGAAAAGGTAAGCAGCTCACGGAAAAGGTAAGCAGCTCACGGAAAAGGTAAGCAGCTCACGGAAAAGGTAAGCAGCTCACGGAAAAGGTAAGGCGCAACAGATGCTTCAGTTCAGTGCTAGTGATGAGACAGTGTCTGGAGGTTACCAGCTCAACATATCATCAATCAATGACCAACGAGGCGAACCTAACGCATGCCGCAAGTGGTGACCCGCTTGAATAAAAGTAGGTTCTGCTATAACTGAACTTAGTTGCTCGATTCACAGTTTTGTAGAATTATTTCTTGCATTAAATGACTAGGAGACTAAAAACATGGTTCTAATGGATTCTGGTCTCCTCAATTCAGTTTCTTGTGAATTCTGATGGCGTCCGAGTCAGACCACCGGAGAGTTGAGGAGGGAGAAGAGGAGGACGGTATAATAGCGCGGGTCCCCTGCCATTAATGCGCAGGAGATCCATAAATGACCGTTCATCAAATGCAGCCGCGATTGGACTCGGGTGTTGTTGGGGTGTGGAATGGGACAGCGAGACAGCATAGTGTGAGACGCGAGACAGCACGGCGGGCATGGTGTGAGACACGAGACAGCACGGCGTGCATGGTGTGAGACGCGAGACAGCACGGTGTGCATTGTGTGAGACACGAGGCAGCACGGCGGGCATGGTGTGAGACACGAGACAGCACGGCGTGCATTGTGTGAGACACGAGGCAGCACGGCGGGCATGGTGTGAGACGCGAGACAGCACGAGACAGCACGTACTAAGACCGGCCACGAGACGTGAGCGAGATGGCCACGAGACGTAAGCGAGACTGGCCACGAGACGTGAGCGAGACTGGCCACGAGACGTGAGCGAGACTGGCCACGAGACGTGAGCGAGACTGGCCACGAGACTTGAGCGAGACTGGCCACGAGACGTGAGCGAGACTGGCCACGAGACGTAAGCGAGACTGGCCACGAGACGGGAGCGAGACTGGCCACGAGACGTGAGCGAGACGAGAAAGGCCCTCACTTGGCTGAGTGGAGTCGCAACTCCTGCTAAGTCTTTGCTTTTCGCTGCCCAAATTCCAATATCAGCTTCACGGGGAACATCAATGGCAGCATCGGAGTATCCATTAGCGACGGCGCTCGCTCAAAAATGCGCGGTAATTAGTCAACAAAATTAGGCCATTAGAAACGCTCTCCGGCGCGCAGAGTCCCGGGCCCAGATTTATGTGAGTGTCTGTGCCCCTCTGGTCTGGTGCCACGGGGGGGGGGGGAAACAAGGCAGAGTCATTTCTGTGGGGGGAAATACACCTCCTCTTGTTCGGCTAGCCAATAGAACGGCTTCATTTCAAACAAACTTGATGACATCAGCATTGCGACATGTCGTTAGGCCAATAGCGGTGCCGGATTTGGGGCTAGCAGTGTTGCCAGATGCAATTTGAGCGCCGCTATTGGTTCGTTGCCATGACGTTAGCATTACCAGACGGTCGATGAAAAAAAGACTGATTTGACCCTACCTTGTTTCTTCTACCGGGCCTAATGCTAGCCATCTCTTCTTCTGCTCAAAGTAACTTCCCTCTGCTTGTCTGTTCAAATGTTCTCGGTTTTGCCCGTAAAATTAGAGGCATTACTGCAACGCTCGTCGAAGACAAGCATCGTTGAGCGTGCGTCTCGTAACATTTTGTTCGATGTTTTGCTCAACATTGTATGTAACTAACTAACGAATAGGAACTTGTTCGACGTTTTGCTCAACATTGTTTGTAACTAACTAACGGATAGGAACTTGTTCGATGTTTTGCTCAACATTGTATGTAACTAACTAACGAATAGGAACTTGTTCGATGTTTTGCTCTACATCATTTGTAACTAACTCATTAGAGCTGCGTAGCATTTCCTGATTTACTTGCTGCGGATAGAAGCCGGAAGTAATGCTTGAGTTGACATTGCATGCAAGATGATGTTGCCTTCAAGATTTTATGAACTCAGCGCTGTACTTGCGTGAGAAAATAGCGGTAATTGTTCCGTGTAAAATTTGTGCAAATGATTGGCATGAAGATTCATCGTACTCGAATTATATTTTTGCGGAAATTAAGTATGCTTCATTTCCTATTGTTCGGTGAAAGTGCTGTTTCTGAGGTCCTGAAAAATGAACTGAGAATGCTTCATCCATAATTAAACTTGTACAAAATGAAATCGAAATCAAACCAAGGAAGTCTGTTCCCAAGTCTTTTATCTAGTCTGTTTTCTAGTCTGTTACATCTAGTCTATTTTTTCTATACCAGGACTAAAGATATCCAAGAATAATCTTCTATGTTTTCTCACGAGTAAATAGTTTTGTTTATTCATAACATGTCTCGTGAACAGACAGTCTCACGGTGTTCAGCTGTTGGTTTGATCAGGTTAGGTAATCCGGTTGAAAACTTGCCCGCAATGTTTTGAGTTGACCTCATGTTCGACTGAGGACTTCATCCCGTCTTCTTCCTGTAGATGAACACGTGTTTAATTTTGTATCTTAAAGTTTTGCTAGGTACATGGACATGTGAACACCACAAGGCATGTAATATTATCACCTCTGTACTTACTTACTAATTAGTAACTCCAGAGCAAGAAAGATTGCAAGACGTAACCGATGTTTGGCGAGCTCGAAAGTTCAACTCATTTGAATGAAAGTTCAGCTGTGCTTGAGTGAGTTCACCAGTTCAACGCTGTTAGTCAGCTTTCAGTGTGCGCTGAAATTCAGTTAAATTCAGCAAATAATAACGATCTCGTCGCGAAAGTGATTTTAAAGCGAGACTTTACCCTACTGTGACAAGCATGCATGTAATGCCACTAATTCCAAAACAAGGAATCCAAATCAGCAAATTTAAAAGTGGTTCAATTTTGTTTAACGAAAGAAATGATCATTTACCCAAGTGTCTGTTTATTTTCGATAGCGGATGTAATCTTTATGTACAGTAAATAGTACTATGAGGACCTTGAGGATGGGGTATTTTTCAGTATAATAACGAATTTATAACTTTTAAGTTCATAGTAGACAAAAGACGCAGAAGGATCAAATTTACGGTATTACAACTGAATTAAAATTATACTTACTTGAGTGAGTATGTCTTCACGAAGGATCCTGAGTCATGCTGCGAAAACTTAACGAATTTGCTAATCATTTGATACTTCATTAATTGCTTGCGCATTAAATTCGCTTCCTCTTTGTACGTCAATGACAAAAATACAAATGAAAACATGAAAAATTAATAAGAGTAATAAAAAAATATGAAAAACTGCTGGTGTATCTCCACCACACCGGAGCTCTGCAACAAATAAAGTGAAATTCAGGCCTACATCACAAAGTTAGCGAGGCAATAATATGTGGAGGCAGCACGTGACCATCCTCGCTCTTTTAGTGTCGGGTCTGCAGATGCAATTTGTTGGCAAGAGCCTAAAATAAACAGCTGTCCTTGGCTGCTAAAGACGAGGCTGTGCACCACCAGACCACGGCAGTCTTTACGACCTACGTGAGCTTGGCAGGGACTCCAACACTTGCACTCGCCGCCACTCCAGTGGCTTGCGACAGACTTGCTCCTCCGTCACTCATGTACTGAATTTTCTAAACTCATTCTTGGACAGATGATTACTCGTGTGATTTTTGGTTGTGATTTGATTCAGATGCAATTAACTTTCAGATGCAATTAACGTCATGACACTGACTTTTCTTAAAATTCCATTTTCTTTGATCTGAATTGACTCATTAGATTTGCATTTATGTCACTCCGCGACTCATACACAATATGTTCCAAAAATAAGGTACTCATTCATTGACTGACGATTACTCAATTTTTTGGGGGGCTTCATTCATGTGCAAGTAACTTTTCTTAAATTAATTTTTCATTTTCTCTGATTTAGCCCATTAGGTTTGTATTTACGTCAATGAACACCTACATCAAAACAAAATAAACGAGGATTGAACACTCAAGGAGTGAGTACATTGAGTTGTGACACTCTGCATTTTTTTATTTTCTCTTTGCATTTCTTCGCGAATGAAATTGTTCATTTGGACTTCTTGATGCTAAACAAGGAGAACCAAATTACAGAATAGCGTTCGTCATTCCTTTTAATAATTCTTCGTGCAATTCAGTAATTTCTAGGATGATATGGTGACGCGTCAGTCGGTCTTTTTTTTGTTGTCGTTCTGCAAAGCGATGAATTGAAATTCGTCAGAAGCCTAATAGTGAGCGGGAACACTAGGATTACTTCTCGATCACATGAAAGACTTTTTCTCGACCCTCTGAGGAAAAGCAGTTGAAGAAGCCAAAAAGTAAGACCGGCAGGTTGAAAAGTTATCCTGCCTTTTTGAATATTCTTGAGGCATGGTTCACATTAGCCCCCTTCACTGCCAAACACTGCGACCAGACGAAACTTTAAATTCTTCCCAGGAAGTCCAATATTGGAGCTTACCACACACGTTGACTACCACCGAGGACAATGAGTCTCGCACAGGAATTGCACATGAAGTGTCTGCCGTTACAGGAGTGAAAATAAAACTATTGATGTCTTGAGCAATGCTTTCCCGCTGTAGCCAGTTCTGACAGCATGCCAACCATGCAGGGCCTGTATATTGCATGATGTGCGATATTGTTTAAAGCTCACCAAGTTTGTCTCCAGATTTTGTAGCGAACTTTGTTAAAATTGCTGAGTCATAAAATGAAATTATCAAGAATCCTTTCTCTGAGGAACTTACTGAACTTCAGCTAATGAATTCAAATTTCCGTTCTGAGATATATATATATATATAAAGTGAGTCATCTGAACCGTACCTCACCTGTACCCTGTGCTGTACCAGGCGTCTGTACCTCACCTGTACCCTGTGCTGTACCGGGCGTCTGTCGTCTGTACCTCACCTGTACCCTGTGCTGTACCGGGCGTCTGTACCTCACCTGTACCCTATGCTGTACCAGGCGTCTGTACCTCACCTGTACCCCATGCTGTACCAGGCTGTACCTCACCTGTACCCTGTGCTGTACTAGGCTGTACCTCATTTGTACCCTGTGCTGTACCAGGCTGTACCTCACCTGTACCCCATGCTGTACCAGGCGTCTGTACCTCACCTGTACCCTTTGCTGTACTGGGCGTCGGTACCTCACCTGTACCCTATGCTGTACCAGGCTGTACCTCACCTGTACCCCATGCTGTACCAGGCGTCTGTACCTCTCCTGTACCTCTGTAACTCGAGACCAAAATCGGCTCTGCTGCTGAAACTTCATAAGGAATTGCGTTGGTTTCCTTCCTGGCAAACAAACGAAGCCAGGCAGAACAAAACTGTCCCATTAGGGAGGAGAAATGCCCTGGTATCATGTGGGCAACGCGACGTTTTTGAGACTATCTCACGGCGGCAGCTGCTCTTCGTATCACCAACCACGCCCAACCAAACTGGTTGAATGGTAAAAAATGTCAATCTCGACGCTGATATAAAAGTGCTTATAAATGATAAAAAATGTCAATCTCGACGCGTAAAGTTACCACCTCAGTTTTACACAAATAATTGAATGGATGGGGTAAGTAATTTTTTTTCCAGCACCGTTTTTGATCGTAGTTTATTAATGGAAAATTCAGGCAGGTGGAGGGGTTTGAAGTTTCGTGTTGATTTTTAATCAGGTCATGACATGCATCAGATGTAACAGTTAACATTTCAATCGAGAGAAATGTGCTTGCAGGCCGCCTGTATATTGTCGTCAAATGTGAGCGTGATCACAATTTTGCGGGTGTGTTTCTAGCTAGAATGGACATTGAATACGTGGCCTGGAGCATCTATACTATAATAAGAGCCGCGTCCGTCTGTCTGTCGGAAGCCAGCCTGCAGTGTGTGATGAGCGTATCTGTGATACAAGCTCCTGTCCCAATATTTTGACGGGCCGTGTTCACGCTGCCTCATCAACTCTCGAGAGACTGATTTTTTTCATTTCTTACGGTCTTTCTATCATTTCATTTTTTTTAAGGTAGATGATTAACTTAACGCATTTGAATTTTAAAATTGAAGTTGGGGGGCTGGAATAATAGTGTCACTACCAGCAGGCATCGCCGGGCCACTAACACTACCAATAGGGACCTCAATATCGACCGATCGGTCTTCTTCTGCCCCATTGGGCACAGCCGCTCGCCGCTCCGCTCCGACAGATAAAGCCCACCACTCCAATTCACTCCAGGCATTTTCCCTCGGAAGATTTCCAGTCTCCCAGCTGCTGCTTAGATTTTCATTCTCTGGCATTCACGTTGTGTCACAGAATAATACAAACATTGGGCCTGAATCTTCAACTGATCCCAACATGAGATTTTATAATTGGGTTAAATATCACAAATAATTACTACAAATCGTCCCCAGTCAACAGTACTAGAATTCAAATCTAAAATTGAAAGGAGAATTTTTCTATCAAAGAGTAGAAAGTACTTTATTTGTTTTAGAATCAAACATAAAATTGCTCTAGAGCCAAAGTCACAGAATTAATACACGGGGTCTGAATCTTCAACTGATCCTAACTTGGGATTTTTCTATGGAGTCAAGAGAATATTCAAGCTCAGTTAAAAATTAGAAAAAATTATTACAAATCGTCCCCAGTAAACAGGACCAGAATTCAAAACAAGGAGTATTGCAAAGAGTATTTTTCTATCAAAGAGTAGAAAATATTTTTTATTTGTTTCAGAATGCAACAAAAAAAGAGCTCTCGCCAGACCCAGCGTCGGGGCCTGGCTCACAGGTCACACAAGTGTGACGGTCGTAATAGCGAGCTGGTCTGTGTGTGCTCTTGTTTCTTTGGCCTCCAGAGTTGCGGATGAGAGTTGGTCCATCTTAGCAGGCGGGACTGGAGACTGTGTGTGTGTGTGTGTGTGTGTGTGTGAGTTGCAGGTCTTGTTATAATTGCTACAGTAATTAGATATTTGCCATCTCTCCACACAGATAAAACTCCTCTGTAACGTCTTCGGAGCGTCTCTCTGTGACGCTCATAAGAGTGACTGTATCTGTGAAACGAGTTTCACCAGTGCACAAGTACAAGAATACTTTAATGGCGGTACTGTTGGGATGGATGTATTTGTTTGCATCCACGTCTGGAGGATTTATCTAAGGAAAATATTGAACCGCGTCATTTTTGACGCGGTTCCCTTGTCACATCGTGTAAGAATTGAAGTTAGTGTCCGTCCATTGAAGAAATAGATCTGTATATCTTCTCGGAGATTTGCACGAAATGGACACCAATCTCACTTTGCTCCCTAATTGAGGTTTACAGTAGCAGCCCGCATGGACGAAGGCTTTAGGGAGCTCATTTCGGTACAGCAGGCTCCTGTTACCATAAAACTGCTCAGCGACCGCCGTTATGGAATAAGTTGAGTGGAGAAGCGCTGGCGGGATTGAGACATCAAAGTTTTGACCACCTCGGTCAAGACCTTGATATTATATCCTGATATCGAGTTATTAAATTGTATACGTAGTGATCGCGCAATGAATCCATCATCGGTGAATGGTCAGGTGACTATTTTTAATTGTTTGTATTTCAAAGAAAATTTTCAATTCAAAAAGCATGGGTTTTCAATGCATGATTTGTGAAATCTATTTCCTTTGTGCTTCGTTTTACTTCATACAACCTCATGAGTGGGAGAAAACTTTTATTGAATGCTGAACGAGGGAATTATCTCTCCTTGTAATGTATGTTTGCTAGACGTCTGTGATTAGGCAGGATTTTGTGCGGGAGTTGAAATGAAAAACTTCGAAATGAATAATTTCTCTGATTGGCGCTGAAATATACATCTAATTTTTTCATTCTCGTATATTTTTCAAAATCAAATTTTGATAGTTTGATTTCATTATGAAGCAAGCATTGATGTGCTGGCACTTTGCTGCTGTGCCGTCAGCAACGTCAATGTTTTCAACGCGCATATATATATTTATTTAAGATTTAAATTCTGTATTGAAGTTTCCCATCGGCTGAAAGCACCTAGTTCTTACTTCTACACTGAACGTAATTCTAAAAACTTGGAAAAAATTGAATCTAAATTGATTGTTTTGAAGTTTGAAAGTGCAAAGATTTTTTAGATATGCATGTATCGAAGTGCATTCGTTTGTTTTCTTTAGTTACGAGCCCTGAACTTAAACATTAACTTCAACCACTCCGTTGAAAGAGTAATTAAAAAATTCTTACATTTTATGTTGAGAGCTGGCCACATTTCTGCGCAGCATTTTCCACAGAAACCTAAACCGAGTTTTTATTTTCCCGTATCAGTAACACCGTCATAATCAGTAATACCTTTCCTATAGGTTAATTTTGAAGGATAATTTTGCTAGAAATTAAATGCTTATTGTAATCATATGACGGCATCACTGATACGGGAAAATAAATACTCGGTTTCAGGTTCCTGTGGGACATGCTGTTATTCTGCTTGTATAGATAACCACGCCGGCCATTTGTTTCGAATAAGTTAAATACGCAACTCGCAACCACGAGATTGAAGCTTCGTAATTCTACAGCAATGCAACATTGTGAGAAGGTGCTGTTTAGCTCTGCTCAGTCAGGCCTAGAGTCAAATTCCGACGTGAACATCCCCAGCTGCTTATAAGAACACCACTAAACACACTTGCCTAAATTCGCCAGCGGCAAACGTCTCAATGTTTAAATTTGCATCTAGAAGGGTTGTCTTCTCTCTGCCAGGCCGGGGGCTGTTGTGCCTGAATAATTGAGTATTCTCTTTTTATCCAGCTATTCTTCCTTATTTATATATTCCTTTGCTCTAACACTTACAAGGTAATTCCAGGCTCTCACAGAACAGGTAAGGCTGAGCCACCTTAGAACAAGTGTACGGCAAAATTCAGTTCCTGGCTTCTGTCAGTATCGATGTGCTAGATTTCTTTAGGCTGCTGCAAATGTTATTCTGAGACCCGGCTGAACATTTGGGCGGAGGGAGGGCTTGTTCTGTTATTACAAAAATCATTTTATTCTTTTTCAAGTTTAAAGAATACGATTGTCTACATTCTTGTAACACCAGACAGTCACGAGTACCTGTTGTGTGTGTGACGCTAGCGGGACGCACCGAAGTTTGTGTGTGTGTGTGTGTGTGTGTGTGTGTGGTGCATTGCGCGATGGACGTTATCTTTTTCCTAAAATTTATGATACGCAGTTATGAAATATCTTTTTGAATAGAAATATGGGAATAATTTCGTAAATCTTACATCAAAATATTATTACGTTATGGTTCCTGTAAGAGATCCCCCACATCAATAAAATGCTATTTAAACAACTAAACGTTATTCAACAAGAAAATGAAGGAGAACATACAGTGTGTAAAAGGTTACTTGAATAATTTAACTTCACTCTATTTCAAAATTTTTAACTAAATTTAAATTTAATTCAAATTTAAATGTCATTTTAAACAATTTAAATAACTAAATAGTTTATATAGGCAACTAAAGAGTTCATTTGTCAGTCTGTCGTCTTCAATATATTACCAAGGTGGAAACTACCAAGATTAACATCACTCAAATATTAAAATGGTTTCATTTTTTATCAATCCACTCACGAGTTTTCCTCTCCAAATGGAACCATCATTTTACCTCGCGATATTCTCGCTGCCATCATTGTTATGATCCTCTAGTGTTCTGAATGCTCACTTCCTATCTACTTACTTTCATGCAGGAAAACACATTTCATTTCGTCCTTTATTTATATTCCTTTTTTATTTACTTCAGATACGACAATTTTCGGTTAAGATATTCACAAATTTTAAAATACAGTTATATGAAGGTAAAAGCAGACAATTCTTCTTTAACATATGTGAAAATCGTTGTTTGTTCGCGTCCGTACGTGACAATACAAAGAATTCTGAGTGACACTCATACAAGATACTTTTTCGTCAAGCTCGTACGAATAAACATGGACTTAAATAGCATTTTATACCGTGTCTGTTCTCCCCTATTTTCTGGTCAAATAACGTTTAGCGGTTTAAATAGCATTTTATACACTGGATTTTCTCATTTATTTTGTTGTGGGATAACGTTTAGTGGCTTGTGATTATTTAGCTCCCGTGTGTTGGGCGAGAGGAAAGTTTGGGCCGAGGCGCATCTGGACGCAAAAGTTGGGGGAGACCCGGCGGCAGCGGCGGCAGCAGCCGCAGATGCTGCCGCACCATTTGTCAAGCTGCTTCTCATTATGCATTCACTGCTGATGTGTTTCTTTAATCGTTTTTCCTCATTTATCACCTTTAATTGCAGACATTATGTGAAATATGAGTTCATTCATTACTAGCTCGAGACGCTTTAAAGAATCCCAAACGAAAACATTTCCGCTGTTATTAGAGGAGATGCTGAGACATTGCAACGTTTTTAGGCTCGGCCAAATCGATTTTAAACTGTGACAGAGATTGAGAGAGCTCTGACCTCCCTGAAGTGTGCTGCCAGCCTCTTCTTCTGCATTTTGCAGCAAAAAATGAATGAATTTCTGTCCCCAGCGGATGTTATGAACAGAGCGGCACTCATAGCTTTGCTTGATACATTTCCTGATGACTATACTAATTTTTTGTTGATTTGCCATTTCAAATTTCCCCGAATGATACTATGTATCCATATTTATACGTGATGGATAAAATTATTTACCATTACTTTTACGTGGCGCTTGCGTTGGCTTTAGCCCAAGTGTTTTTCTACTAAAGAACTTAAGATTTTACGACATGCCACAGTGGAACTGGCAGAAACAATAGCAGTAAGTGTTCGAGTAATTATTCGACTTCCTTAACAGAAATGAATAACGGGAGAATTATCTAAAATACAAGGGCTTTGGATTTGTTGCTGTCTCCTAATTGTAGGTTCAATTAATTTTTTTGCATTGCCACAGGCCTAAAATGTTCTCGTCATAACAAGAACAAGAGACTTTGAGACGACCTCGCGTGAAATATTCACTTCTCTACAACAAAAAATGCAGTGGCCTGCTTCCTCCACATCTGGAAGTGTGCTTCCTTTCGCCCGACACTCCGCTTGCTTCTCTGCCCACTTAGCGATATCAGTTGAACTGGAGTGGGTTATCAAGTTAGTTAAGTGCAGAACTTTGAGGCTCGTCTGCCGTATAACTCCAAGCATAAAGTTTACAAGTCTTCTTATTGCTTAAAACAGTTCTTATCCGCCGTCTAAGCTGGAAGCATCTAAGGCGCAACAGAATGCAGACAAAGAGGTTTTCTATAAAAAACAAGAATATGATGAGATCTCCGAAATTATATTTAAAAATCGCATGAAAGGAAATAGGAAATTCAGTTCTGAATTTCAAGATCGGTTTCGGTTCCGCGCTTTGCAGTCAGTAAAATAATAAAATATTCGATGCAGCGCAGAGCCAGTTTCTTCAAGTAAAATGTGAGTCTGAACCCGAACTCCTCATCAACACGTTGACTGCGATGGGTTAAACTGAAGTTCATGATTAACTCAAATTTAAATGTAAAAGTTGTTAGAAATTTCACACATACCAAACATTAACTGGGTCCATTAAATACCATTAATTTTAAAACACTGTTCAAACTTTTCAAACGACCCACCGATGGGTCGTATCGCGGTCACCGTGGTAGAGGTGGTGGAATGCATAGCACATGATTCCCAGCCCGGAGCTGTGCTGGCCTCAACTATAGATCAGAGGGTCATATAACTCAAGCACCAAGTGCAGTAATTCTTATGGGTTATTATTGAGAGTAATTCTTGAGGGTTATTTTTGAGGTTATTTTTTGTGGGTAAATTTTGAGGCTAACTTTTGAAGGTAATTCTTGAGGGTAATTCTTGTAAGTCATTCATGAGGGTAATTCTTGCGGGTAATTCTTGAGGGTAACTTTTGAGGGTAATTCTTGAGGGTAATTCTTGAGGGTAATTTCAGAGGGTAATCCTCGAGGGTAATTCTTGAGGGTAATTGCAGATACTCAGCGTCACATGGACCTCACGTCCACCAGAGAATGCAAGCTACAGAATGAATTAGATCGCTCTAATCCAAATTTCTGAGCTTGCACTGCCCCTACAGGAGCATGCGTTGACTTCGCTATCAAAGCGTTACCAATTTCAACCAATTTAGGGCTCGAGTTACAGCTTGAAGGTTATTCTACTCAACATTTTAGTGGCCTTCGATCAGCACACAAATATGAGCTTTCCTCGTGAAATTTTAATGAGAAATTCCGTAACATAAATATTGAAGAAAGAACAAGCATTTCTCTACACCCATGATTTATTGCGCGATTTCATTCCTTGAGACCCGTCAATTTTACAGCGGTGTGCGCCTCTGAGCGCTCGCAGCAACTTGCTTTTCTCGGCCTTTTCTTCAAACGTCTAACTCCAACTCCTTCCTTCCACCGCTGCTGCCTAGAAAACTTCACTCAAACATTTGCGCTAAATTGTCTGATGTTCGAATATCGTCAAACTTCACGCGCTGAGCTTCTGAACTTTGTGTGCAATGAAGGAAAGCAGCGCTGGTCGCGCTCTGAAATGCTGCGGAGTCCCTCCACACCCCCACACCCCCACACACCCACATCCACTCACACACCCACACACCCCCCCACACCCACACACCCACACACCCACACACCCCCACACCCCCACAC
>JACJUY010015998.1:0-10805 GCA_014220935.1 Platorchestia sp. MABIK | reverse complement strand
AACATAAAATACCTTTGACCCGTGAATAAATGTCGTCAACATTACGTAACCTATACTAACTATCCTAACCTAACCTATCCTATCCTATCCTATCCTAACCCTACCTATCCCAACTCAAGTTAACCAATGTCATTGTTAAGCTAGGTGGACCCGTGAAAAAATTCAGTAGACATTACCCAAGAGATTCTAACATAACAGATTCAAACCTAACCCGTGCTAACCTAACATATACCAACATATCCTACCCATTCTGCTTGTTACCTTATATATAGTATCTTCGTAGACACGATACCGCAAGTCACGGCGCCTTCATAATAATGAGCAGAAATTGGTGTGGAATACACGGTTTCACTAATTAACTCACTTCCAAGCATATCAGGTTAAAGTATAAAGGAAATGTATTTTATTGGCATTCTTTGATTTGGAAAGATTCCTGGAATAGTTACTGCAATTTAAAATCAAATTTTTATGCAATGCAAAGTTTGAAAAAATTAAAGAAAAACAAAAAATGGAGGAAAAATAAAAAACAAAATGAAAAACAGAAAAAATTGAAACAAAGAGAAAAAATTTAAATAGATAAAAAAATACTAGAAAAGCAAAATAAGAAAGTTGAAAAAATTAATCAATCAAAAAATAAATATTTATCAGAAAAAAAATTCAATTGAAAGAAAAAATGAAACATTAATAAAAAACAAAAAAGAAAACATAATAAAAAATGAAACAGTAAATTACAAATAAATTTAAAAAGTTGAAAAAACGGAAAAATTGAAAAAAAAGGAAAAATTGGAAAAATACTGAACAAAAAAATTGGAAAATAAAAAAAAATTAAATAAGTGAAAAATGAAAAAATCAAAACAAAATACTAAATTAACAAATTAAAGTAAAAAATAAAAAAAATTGAAAAAATCAGCGAATAAAAAAGTCAACATTAAAAAAAATAACAAATTATGAATAAAAAAGTCAAATTTAAAAAATTAACATTTGAAAAGAAGTAACAAATTAAGAAAAATTAACATAAAAAAATTGAATAAACAATTTAACAACTAAACAATTTACCAAAAAAATTAACATATGAAAAATACAAAAAATATATGTGAAGAATTTAAAAAACAAAATTTCTAAAAAAACAATAAATGAGTATAAAAAGCATGTTACAAATGATAATTATCCTACCCAAACATAATGTAACCTATTCTTCCTATTGTATCGTGACTAAATGTCAAACGTATCAATGCATGTAACCTAACCCAACCTAATCTAACCTCCCTATCCTATCCAGCCAATTGGATGTAGACCCACGAACTTAGTTTTAAGCGTATTAATATATAGATAACCCTGCCTATGAAATTTTTAGTAAAAGAATTCAATAATTGTTGCACAGTTGAATAACAGGATTCAGTTACAATGGATCCCTGCTCATTCAGGCATAATGGGAAATGATGTAGCGGACCGGTGCGCAAAAATGGGTCACCAAAATTCTAAATCAGTACTCATGTATCTTAGTTATGAGGAGCATGTTAGCAAACTTAAAAACAAAATGTTGGACTACTGGAACGAGTGTTGGGGAAATCAAGTGAGGGAATCCGGGAAGGGAAGATTTATGTATAAATTGTGTAACAGACCAAAGATTAGATTGAGTGGTGCCATTTCAAGAAAGTTTCAGTCCATTATTAGCCAATTTAGAATTGGTCATGGTGGTGTTCTTTCTCATTTGAGTAGATTTAACCCATGTCAAAGCCCGCTCTGCCCTGAGTGTGGTGTTCCGGAGACCATTGAGCACTTCTTGCTCAGCTGTTCGCAATATGAGGCAGCCAGACTACATTTACGTCTACCTTTTGTAAAATTTAACCTTGAATTGAATCTGAAAAAGGTCTTAGGATTTGTTGATTATCAATCCCGTGTACAATTTGCAATTCTCTGCTCCTTGGTAAACTTCCTTGGTGCTACTAATACATGTAAGCTTCTATAAATGTTTTGAATTTGACTGTGTAACATCTGTGTCTAGCAAAATTATCTTGAAACAATAAGCTTTCAGCTCCTGCAGACTGCAGCCTGAGAGGTCCAGCAATATTGAGGACTCAAGAGAAAGTGTTGCAGTATTGGGGGATTTGCTAAACCCTGCTGATCCTGCTGAAGTACAAGCTGTCAGGTTATACGGATTTCTGCTGAAGAAGTCCAACGACTTTTAAGATCCCTCCGGATCCCAGATGAAGAAGAAGAAGAAGAAGAAGACTGCGAAAGCCTACACTAACGTGGTATATGCAAAAGGAAGTGCATAAGTGTGAGATGTTCTATGATGGTAGTTTTGTTAGCCAGCTCTGGTTTGCTGTGAGGTGTAAGTCATTGAGCGTGAATAGGCGTTCATGGCGGTGGAATGAGAATAATAAAAGATTATGTCAGCAGTGTGATAGGGAAGTGGAGGAAACAATTGAGCATTTTGTGCTGGAATGTAGTAAGTATGAGAAAAAGAGAGAGAGAGTTTCATAAATGTGGTGTATGAGCAGTATGGAAAGAATGAGTGGTATGCCAGATGGGTCAATTTTGGGTTTAATGCGCTCACTGAAATCAAGAATTCCGTTCCAAAGAATCAGTAAAGGAAAACATTTAAAAACGTTTTACATGAGTGACATTCTGCTTGCTGATGCATTATTTTCAAGAAATAACAATAATTACATTCAGATCGGAATAACATTATATGGTCGGTTGCTTAGTTGCCGCATTGTTGGGTGACGCCCACTTTTCTGGCGGGAAATAACAGCTTCGGTTTGGGTAAGTTAAGGTAAGCTATTTTAAGTTGACTTTTGTTATTTTAGGTTTGTTTAGTTAACTAACCAAACATAACCTACCCTAACCTCACCCATTGTTACGTTAATGCTGTATTACAGCATATTTACGTGTCCGTTCCTTCACTTTTATTTATGACGTTCTTATAACTTCAAAGTTGAAAAACTCGAAAATAAAGCATCAGCGAGCAGAATGTCATTCATGTTTAATGTTTTTAAATGTGTTCCTTTAGTGATTCTTTGGAACAGAATTCTTAATTTCAGTGAGAGCATTAAACCCAATATTGACTGCCAGATGTGCTGAAGATGCTTGTGGTATGCGCTGTGTTGTTGGATTAGATCAGGAGTGTAATTTGAGTATCATTTTAGCTATGAAAGTTTTTCTTGTACGTGCCTGAAGTAAAAGACAGTGATTGGAATAAGCCAGTCATGTAGAGTGGGTTGTAATGACCCACCATGCTCGGAAATAGTGTCCTGACGTTCTGGTTATCCCAGTGATGCCATCTAATGGCAGTTTTGTGACAAGGATTGGTGGATCCTGAGTAGTTTATTGAACAAGTCTGGTACACAGGTGCTGAACTCTTTTGTATGTGAGTATTGAGGAAATTGTAGGCCATTGCAAAGGCTCCAACACTGTTGGCCCTCAATTTCAAGTTTACTGCTGCATCAAAACTGCAAGGCCTATCTTGGTTTCTGAGAATGGTGTCATGATCACATCCATGATAAATGATTTGTAGGGAGCAGGGACTGAGACGGCCTGTACAAGAAATAACCATATTTTCCAGAGAAGGGAAGTGGATTCAGTGGACCTTGGTCTTAGATGACACGGATAACTCTATTAATTTCATTTTTTTATATGTACCCATCATTTACGCCCTGACTTATATTTTTGGGGTGAACTAATCTGTAAGCTTGTGAAGCCAACTTCTAAATTAAATTGGTTTGATTGGAAAGGGAAGGGTTTGAACATTTTGTATTTGGCATTTCATTTGTTATCAAATTTATTTGATTTTGTATTTTCTAAAAATGTGGTTTTAGAAGTGGTAGAGGTTGTGGGGATCAAATGTTTGCTGTAAGGCAGGTGAATGAGAAATACTTTGCATAAGGAAAAGATGTATAATGGGTATTTATGGAACTGGAAAAGGCATATGATACAATAGACTGCAAGATATTACGGCAGGTTGTAGACTTGTATGCCCTATTTGGAGTGGGTGGGAGACTGTTGAATGCAATCAAAAGTTTCTACATTGATAGCAGAGCATGTGTGAGAGTAGGGAATGGGGTGAGTGAATGGTTTCCAGTTGTGACAGGTGGGAGACAGGGTTGTGTGATGTTGCCATGGTTATTTAATTTGTTTATGGATGGTGTAGTGAAAGAAGTGAATGCCAGAGTGTTGGGAGAAAGTGCACAGTGGGTGGAACAAAACGGTATGAATTGGGAAGGGTGTCAGCTGTTGTTTGCGAGTGATACAGCGCTTGTGGCTGATTCGGAGGAAAAACTGCGGAGAATGGTTGCAGAGTTTGGTAAAGTGTGCAAGAGGCGTAAATTGAGGATAAATGTAAATAAAAGTAAGGTGTGATGAGATGTTCAAGAGGTGGACTATTTGAACATTGGATGTAAGAATGAATCGTGAAGTGTTGTAGGAGCTAGAGCCTTTTAGGTATCTTGGGTTGGAAGTGGCTGTGAAGAATAGTCTGGAAATAGAGGCATTGAGTGAGTGAAGGATGCAATAAAGAAAGTTTTTGAGTGCAGGAGTTTGAGTATGAGTGTTAAGAGAGGACTGTTTGAAGTCTTAATTGTGCCAGTTTTGCAGAGTCTTGGAGTTTGAGAGCAGCTGAGAGGAGGAAGCTGGATGTGTTTGAGGAGCATGTATGGAGTAGCAAGAAGAGATAGGATCAGGAATGAGTTGGTTAGAGAGCAGACAAGTGTTGTCAAAAAGATGAGCAGGCAAGTGGATGAAAGAGTGCTTGGATGGTTTGGGCATGTTGAAATAATGAATGTTGAGCAGCTAATAAAAAAGATTTATACACCAAAAGGAAGTAGTATTTGAGTGTAAGATAGGCCACGGATGAGTTGAATGGATGGGGTGAAACGTGCTTTGCATGTGAGGGGTCTGACTGTGGACATGGCAAGAGAGATGACTGCAAACAGAAGTAAGTAGAAGCAGTGCATAAGGAGGTAATTTTATTTTCTTACGCTGTCACTGGATGCCTGCCTGCGTGTGATGGGGTTGACCTGTCTTATGCGGGTGAGGTGGCTGCACTCAATGAATTGGTTGGTGTAAACCAGCTATGGCTGTCAGGCCTGACTGGAAGATGGTTGTGCTGGGCTGCTACTGATCCGGGCAGTTCTGGTGCGGCCAGTGCTGCCTCTCTCGCCTCCTAGTGACTAAGGGTGATTGATTGTGGCATGCTGTCAGCTACTCTCCCGTAGGGAGGAGAAGCCTGGTATATGTATCTGTATGAATGTATTTTCTATTGAACAATATATGGATTAATAAAGCATTTCATACCATACCAGTATTAGATTATTGGTTATAGTTAACTTGAACTTTCTTTATAATACGGTTGTACGGTGAAAAACCTGGGCCACTTTTCATAACCAATGACACCTTCATTTGGAGACCTAGAAGGTATTGAAACAAACATCTAAGAGAGTATCCATTATAGTTATAAATATATTTGAAAAGAAATACTGCACCATGGATTGAAATTTCACTCATAAATTATGTACTATTAGGCCAAAACAAATGTTAATCCTGTGAATTTTCCTGTGTAGAGTTTGCACTAACAATGGTATCAATAGGCTAGATCTAAACTCCTAAAATCAATTTTTTTCAAGTATGGCCTTATTTAGGTCTAAGTCAAAAGTTTCCAATGTCAAACACTGATTCTTGATTAAAGGTTTCTTAGAAACAAATAAAAAAGTTATTTGTATGAAACTACAAGAGTTAGCAGAGACTGATTGACAGCCTTTCATATCAATTATAAACTTGCTGAGTAAAATATTACCTATGGCGGGTGCAATTTATGAACCTGTAAATTATGAAGTGCCCACTCCATATTGAATTTGATTTGACTGAACTTGATCTGGCCATTGAGGATAGACATGAATTTTTAACATCAGTTGCGCAACTAGGAAAACATGTGTCACCCATTTACTGTCCATGCAGCTTAAAAAATTAACCTTAACAGGTTGTCTACTAGGTAGTAAAGTAGTAAAAAGTAGTAAAATTTACTACTTCAAGGTAGTAAAAAAATTGTGAAGTGGAACAATTTTCTGAAAATTTAAAGTAATGTTACATTTGTATGTAGAGTATAAAGATTTTTTAAAATTCATTTCTCCTATAATCAGAAATTTGCCTCGGTTTATGGGAAATATTCCTGTAAAGGGGGGTGTAATTTTATTATTGGAGGACTCAAAATAGAAAAAAGCTACAAAATTTATGCGAAATACAGTACAAATAGTTCACTTTTTCTTCTCATTCAGTTTGACCTAAAAGTTATCAAGCAGTTTTATGATGGAAGGTTCAGTTAAGCCATTTTATTATTAACAAATTATTGAGAGAAAACAATAAAAAACGGCCTTTGCTTTGATGCGGTAATCGAGGTTTCATAAATCGTTAAAATATAATTTTAAAAAATGTAATACCAGTGACGATGCATTGTTGAAAACACTTCTATTAATGCACACTTACATTGAAATATTAAGCTTAGGAACTTGCGATATCAGGGATTAATATTGAAAATAAAATAAGGATTTAAAAATTGTGCATTTATGACTGTGAGGTCAACATTTGACATTTATTCTTACATATCAAATATGCATATAAACAATCTCGGGAAAAATGAAATAGCCCATCTATATATTTTCTCGCATAAGTGTATTAAATGACTTTGATTGAAATGTGTTTGTCAAGTAAAATAATTAATATTATATTGCGAATTACAATTCTTTCAATGTAAAACATCGTGTGAACTTATTCTTTTAAATTTTATGAATAAACATTAAACAACTAGCCAAAATTTTTGAATAGGTAGTTGTACATATCACTAAATAATTATTACATTTTATTAGATTTCATCTTTAGTGGATGCAGTTGCCCATGGGATATATACCATAGTTGGTATAATTGTTCTTTTTGTGCACTTGATGCTCAGAAATTAGACTATTTTATTCACAAACGTAAGCACAGAAATAAAATTATTCTCAATTAGCTTTAGTGCTCCCAGGGGGAAAATGTGAGGGCCCAAGCTGAGAGTTAGGTAGGCTTTCTTCTTTGTTGAAATGTGTATTTGTTATGTTAAGGACCACCTTTTTTTGGTTCACTATTGTCCTGGTTTTTGGCACCTAGTACTTTCTTCTTCAACTTTGATCTTGTTTCATAATCTTCTTTTAGAACTTTCTGTTTCTATGCCCTTTCTGCGTAGATTCCGCGTTTCCTTTATGGGGGTCATCCCAGGCCTCTGTCGGTCCGATGAGTATTTTATATGTTTTTGTTGAAAAAGGATCCTTAGGAGGTGGACGATTCGGTCTTGAAATTTTATGGCGTTACGGACACTAGATTTCCCTCAGGGGGTTGTAAGGGGACCAAAATTCCCGAATTTTGACCCCATTTTGACCTCGTACAAAAAGAAAGCAAAACGGGAAATGGAAAATTTAAAACCGAAACTTTGCTTACAATGTTTCAAGAATTCTGAAACTGTCTTTGGTTTTGTTCTTGCATAAAAACTCAATGAGGTCTATTCATTTGAAAAATCAATAAAAATGAACTAAAAAACCAATATCTCCAATTTTTTCAAAAACTAAAGCCGGAATCGAAAAAATGAATAGATGAATTGTGTTTCTTTTCATAAGTTACATATAGTAGTCAACTTTCATAAGAATCAGACTGCAAATATAAAATTTCATTTCTATAAAAAAAAATTTATATAGTTTTTAAATTACAATTCACAGTGTGAAAATAAAGTTATGCATGGAGATTATCGAAATAAAAATGAAAACAGCCTTCAATTACATAAATTGTCCATTATATTACACTTTAAAAAAAAAAAATTTTATGGCTTATTCCCAAAACCTCTAATTTTCAACATTCAAAAGAATAGAAGTCGGGCAGTTTTCATGCTAGGAAAAAAAACAGACAGTTTTAGAATCCTTGAGGCACTGCAAAGTTACAGTAGCTTTTTTCCCGATGCTACAAGTGATTTTTTTTAATCATGCTAAAGACCCAAAATTAGTGTATATGTAAGTGATGAAATTTCTTATATAAAAAATGAGTTGAAAATGGAAAATTTTCTACTGTAACTTTGTTTGCAATGCTTCAAGGATTCTAAAACTGTTTTTGGTTTTGTTCTAGCATAAAAACTCAATGACTTCTATTTTTTTGAAATATCAATAAAATTGTACCAGAAAACTGGTTTTTCATATTTTTCTGAAAAATACAGCCAAAATTGAAAAATTTACATGAGTTCAATTTTTTTTTTCAACAAATACATATACTGGCCAAATTTCGAACTAATCTGATAAATTTTTAAAAATCGTTAAAGTGACCCCCCTTAACTCCACACTAAATGGTGTCTTCCTCCTTCCTCTCTTTGGATCGCATTTGTTGCTGCGGGTAGGGAGGCTAAAACTAACGAATAATCTAATCTATAGCTGTCATAATATTGAAACTCTTCCAATAGCATTTTATACCCTCCATATTTTTATCAGTCTCATCTACAAGTCCTTTTATAGTGTCTTGTAAGTAATAAGCCTTAAAAGCTCTGATGATGCCCTGGTCCATAGGTTGTAGTATAGAATTGGTATTTGGGGGGGGGGAATGAAACCTGTATGTGTGGAAACAAATCGTTCAGTTCCTCCGGTGGATGACCTGGAGCATTATCCAAAAGTAACAAAGCTTTATTATCTAGGTTTTCCATCTTTTCAAATTGATCAATAAACAGAACAAAACAATCTCTGAACCACTCTTAAAACTTTTTTCTTGTTACCCATGCCTTAAGATTACTTTTCCAGATAACAGGCAACAAATTTTTAGCTACATTTTTCAAAGCTCAGGGGTTCTTTGATTTGTACAGGAGTAGTAGCTTCATACTGTCATATGCATTCCTATCTAAGAGTAGGGTCAATCAATCTTTGCTTGCTTTGAATCCTGGTGCATTTTTCTCTGCCTCTGTTATAAATGTTCTGGAAGGCAGTGTCTTCCAATACAAACCTGTCTTATCAACATTAAATACCTGATGAGGCGAGTATTCCCCTTGTGTAATTATGTGCTTAAATTTTTCAACAAATGGCGCCACAGAGCTAGAATCTGAATTAGCAGCCTCTCCGTGTATTACAATATTTTTCATGTTTAACCTTCATTTATAACCAGTAAATCATCCACGACTGGCTGCAAAATTAGGAATAGAATCAAATTTGTAATCAGCACTTGATTTTAAGTATGCATACAAAGACAAAGCTTTAGTCTGAAATAAATGTTCACAAAGTAGCAAGCTACGTGCTCTCTGAGTAGCAGGGACAGGAACATGTTTTGCACTCTGTTTAATTTTAGTTTAATTTTTGATAATAAATCTTACTGTTGATGCAGGGATCCTCATAACTCTAGATACCATTCATGCCTTCCTAATATTTTTTCAACACTTTCAATTTTGTATTTATGCTTGTCACTTTCCTCTTATTTGGGGCTTCCAAGTTTGCCTCCAGAACTCGTGTTGATTTCTTTCGCTTCATTTCGAGGGCCAAAAACCACAAGCTGATAGAAAATAGTACAACCAGTGCACTGACCAAAAAGGTGCTACTTGCTCAGTCATGTGGAGCTGTCTGGCAACTCCATTCTCGGAGCAATAACAAAAGCGCAATCTCAAAAACGAAAGAGCAATGACACAATCTTGATCTTGCAATAAGGAAAGGCGCAATGAAGAAGGTATTACACTACTTAGAATTTCATTTTTGTGTACACGCAGATCTGGCACTTTTTGCATGCTGGAGGATGCTACTACAAATATCTGATTCTTTTTATGTCTTATTATTATATTATTTGAATGTAGTCAAGTTACTTTATTTATAATTGTTAACCTACTTGTGTAAAATACCTTGAAAAGTAAAAACTTGGTACTTTTTAGGGAGTGACCAGATGCAATAGTTCAAAAAATGATGTAGTGTCCATTCAAAGATAGTTCTTGAAATCTTCTGGCTCATATGCACGTAATTCCTTGAGCAATGTGTCGGTTCCAAATATTCTGCCTCGTTCCCTGAGCCAGTTTTTGGTCCATGTCTTGCATTTACGGAGGAATTTTTGGAAGATGGAAGGGTCAAGGCTGGCGCTATAATGAAAATTTCTTCGTTGATCATCAACTAAGGTGTCTGCAGAGAAAATGACTGGTTTTCATCAATTATATTGATGAAAGATTGATGCCGTTTGTGGGCAACAAAAAATCTTATCAATGCATTGAGTCAATGATATGAAATATTACATTGATCTATGGGTTGCTTTAGCTAGCTGTTTTTGTGTACCTTTTGTGCAGCTTCTGCCTGTCCCTAACTCCATACTAAATGGTGAATTCATCCTTCCTCTCATTGAAAATCCTTGTTGTAGTAAAGGGATGCTAAAATTTTTTTATAATCAATCAGTCATCATAAGAAAGTTATTTGTATATTTGTCTTGCTGTGATGGCAATTATTTCTTCCTTGTCCTATTTAGAGTAATTTTGTAATTGATTAAATGTTGTTCAATCAAGTCTATCCCATTCTGTTTTGAATCTTTTGAATAACTGTGTCTTCTCCTGGAGATGACTGTAAAATAGATAGCACTGCTTCTAAGATGATTTTACAAATATTGTGTTTACATGGAAACCAACTAACATTTATCTATTTTCTCTTCACTTAAAACATTTTAGCAATCTGTGTTTGATACAGTTGTTATCAAAACCTTCCTTTTACTTGATCTGTCAAATTATAATTGAACATTGCCAAATATGCAACATTTGCTGTATCTTTACCTGTTCCATAGTCTATTTTTGG
>JACJUY010015996.1:0-14482 GCA_014220935.1 Platorchestia sp. MABIK | reverse complement strand
ATATTAATAGAGAACAATCTGCTCTTCTTGACTGCTTCTTTCCAACACAACTCTCTCCACTTCAATTCTTACTCATCTCTCAGAGTCACTACTGCTATACTTTTCAGACATCTCATCTGATATACAGTCAATTATTCTGTTATAGCTAATTTCATACACCAAATTTCAGCTCCATGTAACACAGTAAATGTAACCTCACTTTCATACAACTTCCATTTTACACTTTTGCATAAGCTTTCATTTCCTACACCTATTTCAAACCTCATGGCGCTTTTAATATTTTCCTCAACTTATGCTTGCACTTCCTCCACATCGCTATACGGCCCCATACAAGACTCAAGGATTCTAGAATTACTTTTTCAATCTTAATTTAATGCTACATTCATTTTACTAACATTTCCATCTCATGAACACCTCGAAACATTATTCTTCCCACATGCGGTCTCAACCTCCTTCTGTCAAACAAGTCACAACTTTTGTACCAATCTGCACAACCTAACTTCCGACTTGGCAACCAATGCAGTGTCATGCGCAAACAGTAATTGCTTTGCACCAAAGGCACTGCCCCGTATATCACTCAAGCGTATACCTATGCCTGAAACTCATATTGATTTCTCTCACCATACCATGCATGTACATTATTATTACTATATAAGAAAGTTTTAGCCTCCCTTAACCATTAACCACGACAAAGATGTTCCAAAAGAGGAAGGAAGAAGGCACCATTTAGTATGGAGATGAGGGAACGCGGAATATATGCACAAGGTGCACAGAAACAGTAAGCTAAGAAAGAAATTCATGAAACAAGAAAAAGTTGAAGAAGAAAGTAGTATGTTCTGAAAAACAGGACAGCAGTGAACCGAAAAGGAAGGTCCGTAACAAAACAAAAACCTATTATATATCAACAAAAAGAAAGCCTACCTAACCATTAGCTCGGGCCCTCACATAGTCCTCCAGGGAGCGCTAATTCCCATAGATACAATAGTTGTCTCCCCCTGAGGGGACCATGCATGTACAATCAATCATAAGGTCAGCACGCATCACTGAAGCTAACCCACTTTATCTGTAAAACAATCACTCACACTTTTTCATTTGCTGACAAATGTTTTAAACAATTTTAAACAATTTAAACAATTTATTTACCACAGGTGATACAGAGGTAGAATGTTTCTTAAGTCTAGTACAATGGTCAAATTTGAGTATAGCTACCTGTGGGCCCGAATAAGTTCAGCGACATCTGGGGCATCCTACCATCAACGTTATTCTAAGTCGTACAATTATGAGAACAATGTTTAACCTAAAATCACTTAACCTAGTTTCGCATTAGACTGATCAATGAGATAAGTTATTCGATATTATTTACTTCATTTTACAACATAGGTCATTTGGAGTATATTTAACAGTATAAGCGATAAATGATTTAAGAGCAGACTGAAGATCGGCGATATTACCCACGTCTTACCACGTCTTACCATAAAACACAAACTACTGGAGATACCTTCAAATACTGCAGGTGATTGCTCAGGAGGGCAGTGTGGCACATGCATTTTACGCATCTGGAGAATGGGTTGCCAGTACTCCAACATACTGTTGTGGAGAAGTGTGACAATGTCTTGTTCCGTCAAACGGTTGAACTCAAAACAGATCTGAAATTCATGATTAAGTTATTGCAATGAGAGCTTGAGTAAATTGAACTGTTTTTGAGCACATATTTAGTAACGTACTTTATTATCATCATTTAACTTCAAGTTTCTACCTGATTGGGATCGAAGAGAGCGGGATACAATTCTTTAATGAATGCAACAGGAACAGTCTCATTAACGATGAGGTTTCTTCGATGAGGGAAAGTCAAGCTCATGGCTTCATCAATTTTTCTGTGATTTGGAATAACTTTCTGTACTTCCTTAATCATACCACTCTGGTGTCGCGCAATGGACACATCATCTTGGGTTGATAATTGCTCAGGCAAATAGTTCACCATTCCAAATGCAGTAACATTTTTTGAAAGCTTACGATCGCTTGCGTTCTCCTTAGCAGCGTGCTGCCTCTTCTTTTCGCGTTTTGCCACTACACACGACACTGAACTGTCTCTTCTTTGTCTAGTATTTCGTGCTTCTGTGGACATCCTCACTTTCCAGATTTTCTAGAATTAGGAAGCCCTAATTAGATGACAGACATTTTACTTATACATTAAATATCTGTTTCACGCCCTTACACTGCATATAGGATACCCAAATTGTGAAAGATGAGGAATCTGTTGAAAAATACTCATTTTTGTTTGGATGTGACTATGAATATCAAAAACTATCGGCCACTAACCTTAGCATCACCGAAGCTAATACACTGTTGTAAATAGGGATACTTCATTAGGAGTGCTGTGGCCACTGCAGCATAGTTGCTCGAAGATGGGTAACTGCAACAGACGTGAATAGTTAGTAAATTACATCACTATACCTTAGACAAAAAGACCTTGGCTCAAATAGCAAATCACTTACGAGTATAATCATTTTAGCAATATCAAGTCTCATGAGATAAACTTACAAAGTAAATTTAATAATCTCATTATAGAGGCAATCCAGCAGGTCGGCACGATTTTTTTTGCCAATGGCTTTTGGGCATCCAAAAGTTCCTTCAAGCTTGGGGGAAATTTTTCAGACGGCTGTTGAAACACTTTCGGCCACTGAAGTGATGCCGAAAAATTTTGCCCGGAAGTTGCAAGAGGCTCACTATGTGAGCAGCTGACAGATGAACCAAGGTTTCTTGTAGCCCAGTTGCTAGTAGAAAACGTTTGCACTCCGAGAGAAGTAGCACTGTCTACAGAATGTGGTTGCACACAGTGTGATGAGCTAACCCTCGAAATGAAAAAATTAGAGACTCCCTGTGATTGATTCAATTTTCTGTTCACTGATGATTTGATTTCAATGATACTTGAAGAAACACTCATTTTCAGTGCTCCGAAGAATCCCACTGAAGTGTTGGACAATGATAAGTGTGATTTTCACAAATTTATTGAGATCTGTATCATCATGTCTTTCGTACATGTGTCATGCGTCAGGGATTATTGGAGCAGCATCATGAGCAACAAGCTTATTCAAGAAACAATGTCCCTAAATTGCTTCGAAAAGATCAGGAACTTTTTACGCTTTGTCGATAACTCGAAAAATGTTCCAAGAGATAATCCAAATCACGATAAACTTCAAACTCAAACCAGCAATCAACAGTTTAAAGAAAAATTTTGAGAAAGCTCACATGGATGAATGTCTTTCAATCAATGAACAAATTTGTGCCATAGAAGCTCAAAGTTATTTGAAGCAATACCTACCATCCAAACCTCACAAATGTGGGTATAAATTATTTGTACTTTGCGGCATTGAGGTCTATTCCTACGACTTTGAAATTTATACTGGACAAGAAAACAACAATGAGAACAGAGCACCCGAAGAACCTGACCTTGGAGCTTCAAGCAATATCCTAGTTTGACTAAGTCGAAAACTTTCAAGGAATGCAAACCATAAGCTGTACTTTGACAACTATTACACCTCTTTTGGATTGCTGCTGTATCTTGCGAATGAAGGGATACTGGCTCTTGATACCGTTAGGTCAAATAGAATTCCTAACAACAAAATGAAATCCGAGCACGACATGAAAAAACAGGAGAGAGGCCATTCGCAAGAATTCGTCACACATAAAGATGGAGTTGAGGGATCTTGTGTTTCATGGAAAGACAACAAAGTTGTTACTTTTCTCTCAACTTTTGCTAGGGAACAGCCCCTGTCTCACGTGCGAAGATTTGACAACAAGAAGAAGGCCTACATACATGTCAATTGTCTCGATGTTGTCAAACACTATAATAAGCACATGGGCGGAGTAGATCTCCTAGACAACCACATCGGTCGACACAAAGCCAAGATGAGATCCAAAAAATGGTATCTCAGATTATTTAATCATCTACTGAATATCACTGTTGTGAATTCCTGGTTGATCTAAAAAAATTCGCGTAACATGAAAAACTGATTTTTATGAAACATAAAAAGACTTTTTCACAAAGCGTTCCACGGAGAATTATTTTAGTGTTCTGTTTTTTTAAATTTTTTCAGTATGATGTATTCTAATGGATCTATTAGGGATTCAACAGTTTAAATCAGTAAAATAACTTGTAAACGATGTCTGTAATATTTGTGTCATAAACGACTCATACCTCATACTTAAAAACATGATATTCGTGTTGTGTCGTTTATGACACATAATGAAAAATACACAAAAAAGATGAAAAAATTATTTTCGTGTGAATTAATATGTTAAAAGGATGTCTATTAAAGAGTTTCCAAGCAAGTAAACTTTTTTTATATTTCCTAAAATAATTCATGAAGTGATGGGTGAAAGAGCTTCAACTATTATTATCAATAATATAGGCCTAGCGAAATATTGCATTTGTAGCTGAACCTAAAATAAAAAACAATAGATAACCCAAAAACTTAATTGAAATTAAGATTAGTACGTCACATTTTTTCATGCAAAATTTAGTTACAAATGCAACTCTAAAGGTAATTATTTTTAAAATAAATGCTAATTGAAATGACTCAAATTTGCTATATTCCTATTTATTTTGTATTTGCAGTAACTACTTGCTTCATGTTAAATGAACACAATCAAAATACCTCATTAGTATTTTTTTTAATAAGTGACTGTTACACACTTTGAATGTACATGCATTATCTTTACCCCAAGTTCTTTCAATTTGCTGACATGTAAATAATTTTCCAATATCTACAAATGAAAAGTTTAGCTCAGTAAAAATAATATGACTAGTTATAATATTTTCAAAAGTAATTTATCCTTAGCATGTAGAGTTGTCATTGTGCTATCATGATTTAATTGAGTAACCCTACATCATCCGTTTCAAAAAGTTGGTTTGTTTTTAAATTTTGGTTATTTTCTACTGTTCATTGCTTGTAATATAATTGAAAAAAAATCATGCAGGATTCTGCACATATGTAGCTTGTAGAGAAACAATAGTGACCTACTCTGACTTTACTTAGCAGTAAAATGAAAGAGAAAGTTTTGAGTATGCCAGTTTCTTATCCTAAATCTGGTCACTTTCAAACGTGGCCTTTTACGAGTATGCAATGAAAAGTAATCAAACAAAGTTGTTCACAATAGGCGGTCATGCAGAGTTGGCCACCAAAGGTGACCATTCAAAGTTACCATAGGGTTTGTCTTAGGTAATTCAAGGTGAAAAAACATAATCGAGGGGTCTTTCTGAGATATTTGTTCAGGGTAAATGGAACTTCCATTATTATGAACTTCACTCTCAAATTGAAATTTGACAAAAATTGAAAAAAAGAGAAATCCACTTAAATGATAAAAGATTGTTGAAATAAAGAATGATCTGATTGAGATTGACAAATTTTTATATTGAAAAAGTGAAGGGCATTTTAAAATTAGATCATGATAAAGTTGAAAATCACGTTAATTTATCGTACAACGCTTTACATAATTAAGAAACGTCACTTTTAAAAAGTGTTGTGTAGGCAATGATGGTAGTATTTAATTCATTTATATCCAAAATTTGTTGCATTTTAATCTGCTGAACATTGAACAGCACATTTCAAGTAAATCCTATATGCGCTGTTATTATCAAAAGAGAAACAGCAAATATTTTGTTTTCAAACATGCATAAACATTGCACATAATAGCCAAAGAGGGCGTGCAAGTCAATGACGACATGTTAATCAATTTTTTTTTGCATAATTAGATCTTTTTTGTTTTCAAGTGTCAGCTGTGAAAAATTCATGGGCCTGAGCCATACATTGTGTATGGATAATTCACAACCATTGCAAGATTATTTCTTTAATTTTCCAATTACCCTTTTCTCGTATTGTAAGTTATTGACAATAAGATCAACAAAGGCTCTGCCCTCGTTGTAGAAACTTGATTCTACTCTCATTTGATGCAGAAATGATTTGGTTGCAAAAACAGGGAGCAGAATTTAATGTTCTACTCTAAACATGAGTATTACTAGAAATTTGTGTTCATTCAAAAATTTCTATTTTGAAAATGTACCTTTTCACAATTCAATCTTGATAATTCTGTTTCCATTTGTTATACATTTTTTTTTTTGTGTTCATGGAAACCTGAAAAAAGTTTCTACATTGAAAAGTGATAGAGCTTTTGTTTGCTGTAATAGGTGCAAAAAACTGCATTTATTAGTTCAAATTTGTCTAGGGGGTAAAAACACAGTTGAACAATGTTTTTGAATTGAACAATGAACAAGCAAGAGAGGGAGACCTTATTGACTGTGGTGTTATAGCAGGAAGGAGAGAATGCATTGCGTGCCAGATGTGCTATAGATGACTATGGTTCAAGTTGTCTGGCTAGACAGGATTGTAATTTAATTATTGTAGATGTGATCAAAATATTTCTAATACATGCCTGGAGTTAGAGACACTGATTAAAATGAGTTTGTCATGCACATGGATTGCAGTGTAATGCCTTGCCCGAGGGTTGCTTTGAGGTCTTGGTTACCCCAGTAATTTCGGACATTGGTAGTTTGTGGCATGAAGGATTGGTGGATCCTGTTTGTCGGTCAAGTCTAAAACACTAGTGCTGTCACTGTGCTGTTCTTGCATGACTCTTGTGTTTTGGGGGGCATTTTTGGCTGTTAGAAAGATCTCAAGACAGTCGGCCATCACTTTCAAGTTCTAGTTTCATAACCCTATCGTCAGATATTTTTTACATCTGAGCAAAATGCGACCAGTCTATTAACCTGCGATAATTTATGTCAGTTATGAACATCTTGTTAAATATTGTATTATAATTAATTTGAAAATAGCAGCCTAATGGCTCTTATATTCCTGGGGATTTATATTGAATGGTACTTAGCCCAAATGAGGATGTTACTCACCACTCAATCCCTGTTAATTGCTTTGTAAAACAAACATCGGCATCTACGGATGCTTTATTTCCAATTGAAGCATGATACATATAACCTTTTACATTGGTTTTTCAAATGCCTTATAACTAACACCAGGACGCCATGACGCTTTCCCCCGGTCGAAGACTGGTACCCATTTCAGACACCTGGGTCGAGTGGGGTATTGTGCTTAGAATTTTTCTCCTATACGCAACAGAGAAAATCGCCACCAGCGCCGAGACTCGAACCCGGGTCTCCCCGCACGGAGTCAGGGCCGCTACACACACGGCTATGACGAGCACCAAGCATTTCATGGGGGTGGAACCTTCAACACATGAAAAATTAAGGTTGTTGGAAGTACTACTTATCAGGTCGTGTTTTTCAATTTTACTCAAGGTGATATATCACTGTTCTTAATTTCTTCCTTTATTTCTCCATCAGCTGCTATGTTGAATTTCCTGCTCCTGGGGCATCGAGGCCTGCCACTCCTGGGGCTTGAGGTCTGCCACTCCTGGAGCATCGAGGCCTGCCACTCCTGGAGCATCGAGGCCTGCACTCCTGGGGCGTAGAGGCCTGCCACTTGTGCAATTAGGCGTGCCACCAGTGACCAGCAAACAATGCTCTTCAGCTTCATGGAGGAGAACAACACAGATTGATCACGTTGAAATAACCACTGAGTTCATTCTTCATTGAAGTGTCTGTGAATTATAGCAAGAAGGATTTCTCAAGGTACAAGCCAGAATTGGACAAAGTAGGGTGGGTGATAGCAGCAGAAAGCTCGAAAGACTAAAATGTCATCACATACATATTATTCTAAGGCACAGCAGCATTGTGTCACCGCACAAAGAAGGCCTGTGTGAGAGCACACATTGTGCATAGACTTCCGTGTACATGTCCATATTCATTCCTCTCTTTGGAACACCTTTGTTGTGGTTAGGAAGGCTTAAACTAACTTATAAAATAATTGACTATGCTTATGTTTTTAGAGTAAAGGCTAGCATGTGAAAGAATCTAAGTAGCTTCCATTGTGTGGGTTTACGGTACACCTTGAACGTCAGCCTGCCTTCAGTTAGGAGAAGAACCATTAGATAATGGATGAGGGATCTATTGGCTTCCAATTCCACTGAGAATTTGATTATACTGTTGACACTATTCTTATATTGGCAGAATGCAATAAGTATATCGTCTGCAAGGGTTGTGAGTTGTGAGTGCATCTTCCACGTAGCGTTTCTGAAGCAGGCTTGCAAGTGTGTTACGCATTTATTTATTTTTCCAATGATTGTATTTTTATTTCCGCCAACGCAACGCATGATTCCATCGATGTTCTACTGACCGGATCTTTTCCAGATAAGCCCCGTCACTAATGCAACACATAAGTTCACTCACTTGAAACTTTAGAAATAATGCACTTATCGACTTCAAATTACTCGCAAAATCAGAATCAAAACATTTTTTCGCTTCAATCGTTTAATGTTTTAATATTTCTTTTGAGAGTGATTTGAAGTACATAGGAGCATGATTTCGAAAGTTACAAGTGGGTGAACTTTTGTATTGCATTAGTGGCGATGCTTATCTGGGAAAGATAATACTGACATGCATGTTCATTTCATGATTCCATTGAACATATTTGACTACTGACAAGTTCCGGAAGCATCAAATGACTTTGCCAGCGACGCCACGACGTTACTGCCGGGTTAATTTACTTGTAAGACAGTCACGACGGGTTAATTAACTCGTTCAAATTTTTCACGAACGGGCAGAACAGCGAAACCTGTAAATATTGGTGTTTTGCACTAAAAAATAAAGTGAAACTATGTTCCTGACAAATAACCTGTTACAACCAGGATTGCGGAGTCGGAGTCGCTTTTCTGAATTTGGTGGAGTCGAAGTCGTTCATTCGGATGTAGTGGAGTCGAGGATTTAGAGGCTATTTTTTGGTGTCTTCGATTCTAATTTTTGTTAAAAATTATTTTATAATTGTTTAAAACCGGAAGTTAAAAAAACAGAGTTAAAATACTTTTCAAAAAAGTTAAAAATACGCAATGTTTTTGTTGATTATTTATTCAAAATTCGAAACAGCGTATACATACCTATCACCTAATGCTGTCATTGATATCTAGTCATCCTGGGTTTGCACACATAAATATAAGATACCTACGGGAGCAAAATATAATTTTCATACAGGAGCAATAATGCATATTTGACAGTCAAACGCAGGAATTAGTAATTGAACGCATCACACATTCATTCTGTTTATTTCCGTTTCGTTCATTTCCCCTTCAATTAATACACAGGAAATAGAAACTAGTAGTAAATCTGGTGCAAGTTACTAGCAGAACAGCGCAGCTGATTCAATACATTGTGATCACATAAAGAGTGGTAACTCTGTGCGCTCTTAATGTGTCTATATTCTACACCAGTGGTTCCTTATAACGATATTTTCTATTTTTTCAAGTGATTATGCTATAATGTATTGATTAATAACGACTAGTCTTTGCAGAAACCTAAATTTATGCAGTAATCATAAATACTTCTAGTCTTTAGGTTATGATACATTGATAATAACTAGTCTTTTCCAAAACCTGACGCTACGGTCTGGTACATAAAGACTTCTAGTTTTCAGACTATGTTGTCACAATTGATAATGAAAATTCATGTAGCTTTTTCTGATGTTAATAACTGGAATATTTGTTGATTTTTCAGCAATATGTAGTACTTATGTACTTCAAATTGATCTCTTTGTTTTGCGTACTTCCTTGTCTTTAGGTCAAGTTAACATGTATTAATAATGAAAATTTCTGGTCAGTTCTAAAGTTGTTCCTTGAATGTTGTTTGGTTCTTTTAGAGTAATATTGTTTTTCAATATTTCATTTTCATATTTTATTTTTACCTCCTGATCACTCCCTAGCTTCCAAATAAGCATACGCTAGAATGGAGATCTTTATAATTATGTTTTTACAATAACTTTAATAACTGAAATGGTATCTGTTTCTCGGCATTGTATAATTAGTTACTTATTCTTATGGAAGACTTGGAAATGTTGTAACGTAATCAATATCGGTATTGGGACACATGAAACAAATTAAATACAAAGTAAACGAGCGGCGGTGAAAATAACACGAGCAAAACTTCACTTAGTCGCACACATACGAGTAATATGCACTATCTCAGCTGTAATAATTGTTTCATTAATGCGATAGTACAAATTTTCTTGCTAGAAACGTTCCAAATTGTACCAAAAATGCAAAATGAAAAGAACGTGAACGTTTATTAAATAAGAAAGTGTTAAATACACAGTAAAAAGTCTGGCGAGATTAAAAGACAGTATCAAATTACACACAAAGAAGGTAGAAGTGGCTTTTTAGGGTTGTAAACAGAACCTTCCCAAATCGTTAATCCCTGCCACGAAAGCAGAACAACTTTTCCTTATTATAGCCGAGATATATCATAGTGTTGAACAATAATATGACCCCTTTTCTGCATTGTAACCCTGCATAGTGTAGATACAGAGAAGAAAAGGCAGTGTGCAAATCTTACCTACCTTATTTACATATATCTCATAATTTTTGGGATTTTGAGCATAGTAATTGATTCAACTATTATAATTTCGTTGAATTGGTGCATACTTAGTAATAGAAAAAGCTATTGATTCTTATCTATGCTTCCAAGTGTAGGAACTGCCTACTCTGCCTACTCAGAAGACACCTGTCAGTAATAAATATATATATTAATATTAAAACAAAGTTCGTGTGTACCGCTATTCCTGAGGGTTACATTAAAAGATTGCCTTTACATGCATTGATATGTTAGGATAAGATATGTTGGGATAAGAAAGGTTAGCATAGGTTAGGTTATGATGAAATTTTTCACGGTTCAAGGTTTTTTATTTCTGACATATTATTAGGAGAGCTTCAGTTAGGAGAGGATAGGTTAGTATATGTTATGTTAGGTGGGTTAAGTTAGAATATGTTATGTTAGAATTTGTTAGGTAATGTTGACCGAATTTTTTCACGGATGCGCTTAGCCTAACGATGACATTGGTTTAAGTTAGGTAAGGTTAGGATAGGTTGAGATATGTTAGGTTAAGATAGATTTGGATAGCGTAGATTAGGACAAGATAGGTTAGAATACGTTATTTTAAAATCTCCCAAGTGATGTTAGTTGACACAATTTTTTCACTGGTCCACCTAGCTCATTGATGACATTGTCCATGGAATTTCCGAGGGCCCTGTTAGTATATACAGTATATATAATAGTGTACACGATTCGTCATATATGACGGGATTCAATATTGCCTTGATACGAATCTTCCAAATGCAGATCATAATGAAATATATCCATCCTAATAGTACCCGCGATTAAAATATTCTCGTACTTGTGCACTGGGGAAACTTGTATCACAGATGGAACAAATGTTAAGAAACAAAATGTGACTTTTCCTTTTGAATGTTTAATAGTTTCTTAATAACAGCCTTTGAAAATTGGGCATCGTTTTTTAGGAACACCTGGTTTAGTCTTCATTATTCATATACAATAAAATGCCAAGTGTTTCCTTAAACAAACAAATGAATAGATTTATGTATTTCCTGTGAATAATTTTTCCACTGTTATTCCGTTGTTCAATTCAGTATTGAGTTAATAAAATTGGTTTGTCAGTGATGGTTGGTTTGTCTGTCTCCCTTGTTAATGTTGTGTAGCAATTTTTACTTTCTTACGCTCGTGAGTACATTATGACAACACTATTTTAGGTAGTTAACTTTTTGCATGGTTCCAGCTATGCTAAAAATATTACGGCTAGCATTGTACAACAATCCCTTTCGTGTCTTTGACTCCGGTGAACTCTTTCGTGTCGGTACTATTAGCGTGAGTAGGTAATATCATAAATTGTTGTTATGGTGGATATCATATTCTCTCCGAGCTCATCATTTAGCACAGTAGTTAATGCTTTAGTGTGAAAAATTGTCCCAAACCACGAATGTCGACTTCATAGTTCTAGAAGAAAAATAAATCAAATTTGCCCATTTTACTTTTAACGTCAATCCCTCATGCTCGTATCACTAGTTTCTATGTTCGAATGCTCATATTTCAATTTAAGTACGTACAAACGAAGGGTTTTCAGCAATGCGTGACATGGAGAATGTTTTCTGAGTCACTTGTATTTGAATTCATTACCAAATTCAGACTACCGCAACGAATGGAACGCATTTTTTTCGTGCTTTTCTCCAACCCAATTCTTTCGTCAATTAACATGGGTATTACGATAACCATGTATGAATAGTTATTAAGGATCCCTAAGTGAAGGTACTTGAATGCGTTGTTCGCTTTTATTTCAATGTAAGTGCGCACTATCGTAATTGTTTTTTAACTAAGCGTTACGAAGACTGTGTTTTCTCAGATACAAATATTTAAATGCACTGTCAAAATTAGATTACGCAACGAAGGGAACTCATTGTTGTTGTGCTTTTATGTCAATCACTTATTTTGTTTCGACATTTTACTTGGGTATACCGATACCAATGTGTTATTATCAACTAAGGAATGTTTATGTTAAGATATTTTAAAAATCAATGTCCAACATTTCATGCTTGAACTTTATTGAAAATAAACTGTTTTTCATTTTTCTTCTTGTATGCTTGTGCAGTGAACCATAGAGATTTCAGCGCAGATCTGCTCTCAAAATAATCATCTATTGGCGCATCTTTACCACTTGAGGTTTTCCCATTCGACGGTACCCAATTGAAAATCGAGGACGTATCGCCGATGTGTTATGGCCGAGCAAGAGAGAACCAGGCCCGTCCACACTATCAATCATTTGCCCGAAGTTCGTGTTTTTCGGCAGTCCGCGAACACGAACACAGATGAAAAGTTCGCAGATTTCGGTGTGTTTGTGTTTTCCATCGTGTTGGAAAACACCGAACACGAACTTTCGGTCAAACAGCGAACACTTGCTTGTTTATGTATTGTGGAAGGTGATTTTGCGAGTGAATTACTTGGATTCTGTCTTTTTTTCTATTTTATCAATTTAATTACGTTTTTAGTGCAAATTAAGTTAATTGTAGGGTGGCACGGATATTTATTTACCAAAACGAAACACGTAACGTTGTTATTTCACTTAATTCAGATATGACTGAATATGTAAGTAGGTCTGGATTTAGTCGATGTGAATGTAATTGAAAGAAAAACTGTCTGAACTAAAGCTGAACATGCATAAAATAATCAAAGTTTCGTGATGTGATATCTAAATAAAATTTTAGATATATTTCAGTAGTATTTCAACAATGGTAGCTACTAATGTGATGATAAAATTGCCATAAAAATTCATTTGGACCATATGTTGCTATTATTAATTGTATTTCTTTGTAACATTTTTTATTTTAATTAAATACTTCATTTCCCTTATAGCCTGATGCTTACATTAGAATCAAGTTCCCAGATTAGAAATTGTATCATGAAAGAATTATCAGGGAGAAATATACAATCTTTTACGAACTTATATGTTGTAGTTTTTAAATAAACATATTTACAACTTATTTTAAAGATTTACCTGCCCTGTTGACCCAATTAGTTGGTAAAACGTGGTAGCTGTATGTAAATTTTAAGTATTTTTATGAAAAATCATTGGAAAACTCTTTTCAATCATGTTTCTTGTTTCATTTTTAGAAACTGCATGCTGGAACTTGTCAGGCTTCTAAAAATTTTAACTGCTTTTGCTTGTGGATCCAAAAGTGAATTGCTTCAAATTAAGCTTTTTCCAAAATTATGAAAATAGCTAATCCTATTTAAATCTGGCTTAACATCTTTTGTGTTGGGTAATGTATTTTTTTCAATTCTTATATCATGAATGTGGCCCTATTGGAAGTGGGATAAATTATCTTTTCTAAACTTTCATGTTTCAAATTTATTTCAAAAGATTTATATCTATCTACAAAAGTAAATTCATCCAACATGCCATTCTTAATGGTAAAGTGTGTGCTGTTGTATAAGCATCAATTATCATTGAATTGATGTATGTTTGTGCAGACTTTGCTGTAACAGTGATAATTAACATTTAGTGCTGTTTCTTAACTATCATATGTCATATGCACAGTCTGAAAAATTAAACCAAATGTTTTACCCCTTTTTGTGTATTTTTCAGATAGTTTTCAAACATTTGACTATTTTGCATAAAAGATGTTTGTGTGGGAGAATAAATTATAAAAACAATTATTCTAAATGAAACTTTAGGCAGTTTTCTTGCCTCTGTAGTGCTACAGAGCAGTTCTTGAGCTGCGGTGACTCAATGTCACTAGGTGTCTCTACTATGGAACTACAGAGCTAGGTCTTCAGCATCGTCAACAATGGTTAGTATTTCATTGCATTGTAAAATTTTCCTCCATGACTTCATTCATGACTATTGATGTTAGTGAGATTAGTTTGTATGAAAGTATTGTTTCAAAAATATAGTCCTTTAGTATTTAGTTTTCAAGGCAAATAGCAATAAAAAATAAGAAGTGCAAAGATGTGAATCAAAATAAATTTTTCCATTTATTTCTGAACTAAAATTTTGCAGCTTCAACAAGCCAGCCTGCT
>JACJUY010015990.1:0-14496 GCA_014220935.1 Platorchestia sp. MABIK | reverse complement strand
TTTTAAAAACCAATGATGGTACTTTTGTACCATCTCTATTGGAAATAAACTGTTTTTCTTTCTTTCTATCCTAACCCTACCTATTCTAACCTAACTTAACATAACCCTACCTATCCTAACCTAACTTAATCAATGTCATCGTTAAGCTAGGTGGACCCGTGAAAACCCACAGGTGGACCCACAGAAGCTGACACAAAAATTGAAGAAATAAAAAAAGAATAATGATATATGTACAGGAAAAAAATTATAACATAAAAAAAGATAGAAATTTTAAAACAAGTAAAAAATAAAATAAATAAGGAAAATAAAAAATAAAAAATACAATTTCAATAGAAATAAAAAAATTGATATAATAACCATTGATAGTTAAAAATCAAATAAATAGAAAAAAGATGAAAACAGATAAAAAATTGAATAAATTGAAAAAAAAATTAAAAAATTAAAAATTAAATGATAAAAATTTAAAAAAAATAAAAGAAATAAAAAACTTATAAACTGAGTACTGTCGCGAATCATCCGCCATTCTTCGCTCCGACGAAGAAAGATGTAATCTCGGTATTAGCCGAGGTCCCGATCAAGGATCGGAAAAATTGTTAGACAGAGCCAGGCGGCTCAGAGTGTTGGAGACAGAGAGGCAACTCGTTGAATCGGTCTTTTATCGCCAGAGTATTGCTGGGAAGCCTCTCTAGTTATTCTTCCACTGGCTGCGCTCTACGTTTCCTATTTATTATTTGTAGTGGCCACTATTTCAATTTCTTTCATTTATTCATTGTTCTTTGCATGGAGTTTTGTCACTTCTTAAACCTACCTCGGTTTTTTAACTGCCTCCTAATAAAAAAGTAGGTTAATAAACGAAACTTTTAAATGTAAAAAGGAAAAATCCTCGTAAAGAGCTCAAATTGTGAGTTCCAACTTTAAAGTGACTAACGTCACAGCTAGAGTGACACTAGTCACGTCAACTTAACCTTATAACTTGAAATGTTGGACTTAGTCCTCTTTACTTAGAGAGTAACTTTCTTCTAACCCAATTTTACTACGAATGTTTAATTACGTGAAAGTTGCTCTCAATTAAGAGAAAGTTAAAAATACTTCTTTCGGGCTTTGCCTTGCGTAACAATTAGTTTAACGCTAACAATTCAACCTGTCCTATGCCGAGGATAGACGTTCCTCCTACTGTATTTCCTTCTAAATTTCCTAAAATAGCTTCCCAAGCTAACTTCTTCTTATATGTACCAATGGTATTAAAGTTGAAGGTGAGCTTTAGGAGAGGTTTAAATTGCGTACTTTGATGTATGTAAATTGTACGTGAAATATTTGCTATAAGAGTTTTTATTGAGTCTTGGTTTCTAATTAGACCGTTTCTACAGTATTTCGCTCCGCGAGGAAAACACTCGAGCCCCTGGTTATTTGAAACTCCAACTCTCTTAAAAATTGGGCTTTTCGTGTACTGCACGGTGTTAACCGTCTTCGGTGTTCTTAACTTGATGGAAGCCGAGCAGTTGTGCTATCCGTAAGTGGACGGTTACTGGAGAGTGGTATAGCCATTGAGTAAAGTTATCAAACAATTGATTTATTGATATATTGAGAGAAATTAGTTTTCTCGGTTTAATTTAATTAGTTCCTTCCTTGTTCCACCAGGAGAAATTCCTGTGGTGCGAGAAATCTTTCAAGCCCAAAGGGACTTGCAAATAAATCAAGAATCAAGTAAAAACTCTTCTCGTTGCGTGCATTGTATTCTTTAATCCTTGAAAATTTGGTTAGGACGAAAAGTAGTTTTGATGCGTCGCAGACAAATTGCGACAGTACATAGGAAAAAATAAACCAAAAAATCAATAAATAAAAAATTAAAAAATTAACAGATAGAAGAAAAAAAATTAAAGATTTACAAAAATGTGAAAAAAAATAAAGCATAACACGAAGTGAAGTAAATTGCATGAAAAATGAAAATAAAAAAATTGCAAATTAAATAAATTTATAAAGTGAAGTAAAAATATTTAAAAAATCACTCTCCCTCTCTCCCTGCCTCTGTAATGTGACGCGACCCGGCGTAAGCCAACCCGTGTCATAGAGACCGCAATGATGTTGAAGGGTGTGACGCACAGGTTAGCGTATTAATACACAGATATTTTAATAACCAATGATGTATCATCTTCATTGGAAATAAACTTTTTTCTTTTCTCTACAGCCTATTCGGAAGACTTAAACATGGGCGTAAACTGTCTTTTCGGCTTGAACTGTCCTCTTATTTTAGATTTTCTCTCATAATATGAGAATTTTTCAGTATTCCCAACATAACGAGACCTAATTACGACAATTCGTTCCAGTATTTTTAGTTCTGCATTGATGCGAGGTTATCATCAGATTTTTGTCGTAATAATTCTCTCACGAATGCATGCCTTGTGGCTCCTTTATTTAAGGGTGGTTTCATTTCAAATGTCCGTTTATCACAATATAATACACACAGCGAAGTAACTGCAGCTTCAAGAGCCCTGATATCACTATTATAAAAGTAGCCGCGTCCGTCCCTCCGTCCGTATAACCTCCTCTTGATTGTGGCGTCCACAATACGCGATCAGCTTATTTTTAGAATATAAATTTTCTATGGAGCTTTCTCTGTTGAAATTCATCATGTCACTTTGATATTTTTAATTCATAATGCAAAAAGAAATGTTTTGAATTCGATCGACCAGTAACCTGGCTACCGATGGGTATAAGGCCCAAAATTTTGAAACTTGAGAAATTGTTTTCGAAATTTTGATTTTCTAAAAGCTTCGAAGAGATAATAGACGACATTTCAGAATAAAATTCCGGCAAAAGAGGCCACCATGGATAGAAACGTGTCCAACCGCAAGAGAGAGGCAGCAAGACTTCGACAGCAAGAAAGACGCCGGAGACTATCAACTGTATGGAAGATAAATATACGACTGCAGATAAATATCTATGACTACAGACGACTATATTTCAATTCAGGAGCTTTCAACAATACACTGATATGTGTATTGTTGGTTAGGTTAGATTTGATTGTATAGAATATCAGCAGTTGAGACTTAAAGTATAGGAAAGCCATAGAATAGCATGGGAAATCAAAGGAAAGCCATGTTTTAGCTCAGTTGGCCCGATATCTGCCCCTATCATTTTTTGACGGGCCGTGTGTACTAGTCTTTATAATAGCGCACTCAACACCGTGAGCTCTTTTGTCACCTCTATGCATCATACATCAATCCCGTGACGCCACATCTCCATAACAAAAGAGAAGTATAACTTTGATGAAATGCTTCTCAGATAAACAATGGCAATTATGTTTCATCAACTATTCACATCGTGATCATCCTATGACCGTGTGCATTTATTTCGGGGCTCAAAGTCGTGAAAATATATGGCTTCTCAACTATTTATTACTTCAGCAACAATTGCGAATTCAGATCAAACCAGGTACGAAAACGTCTTGAAATGCACTTCAATTTTGCTTTTTAAAAAAGCAATCCTGATAAAACCAAGCGCATCAAAAATATTCTTATGCCTGAATCAAAGAAATAACGTGACACTCCGACACAATCTCAGAAAAATTGCAATATTCATCTCACGTGGTCTCCGAACGATTAATTAATACGTTATCAGCACTTTATAACAGAACGTAATGTGTCTCCTAAAAATCATATTTATTTTGTGGGCAATTTCTACTATCTTATCACAATGGGATCTCATTAAACACATCAAATTGGTTGGTCCGTCTCTCTGTTGCGCCTTTAATGACTGTATCTGTGAATGACTGTATCGCCTTTAATGACTGATGACTGTATCTGTGATACGAGACTCACAAGTGCACAGGGGCAAGAATATTTTTATCGAGTGTACCATTAGGATGGATAGATTTGTTGGTCATCCACATATGAAGGATTTGTGTGAAAAATATCAAATCAAGTCATTTTTGGCAGGTTGTGTGCACATTTTATTGAATAAAGATTAGAAAATTCGAGAGATATTATATTTACTGTAGCAATTGTGATCGAGGGCAGAGTTTCGTTAACGATGGCCAGATCATAGACTCCCCATCATTGTGTAATTGAGTTTGAGCCTCCCTACCGCAACATATGCGTTCCAAAGAGAAAAAAGCAAAAATCATCATATGGTATGTAACTAAGGGAAAGCGGAATTTATGCCCAAAGTACATAGAAACCATAAATTGATCAAGAAGATAATGAAATAGCATAAACAATGAAGAAGAAAGGAGTAGTTGTTGGAAAACCGAACAGTAATAAACCAAAGAAAAATCAGGCAAAAAACAAACCATAATATCTTCCAAAAACGAAAGCCCATTCAACCATTAGCTCAAGACCTCACATATTCCCCACGAAAGCTCAAAAGCACATCCCCATTATCAGACGCGGTGAGCGCAAACAGAAAATTGCGGCGTTGCTCCCAACTCGCGCGGACGATTTGATCAAATCTGGCGAGGCACTGAAGCCTTTATAGACCAAGTTTTGTGATCTTCAACAAATTGTTACGGTAATTTCTCTTAAATTATCGTTACTAGTACACCCCTGATTTTTGAAAGGGGGGCAAGGTGATGTTACGCTGCTGGCGCTGCGAGAAGGTCGAGGTGTCTGGAAGGAAGTGAAGAGAATTAGGAAAGGACAGGTGGAGAGTGAGGCAAGAGTGAAAGATGCAAATGGTAGGCTGCTAGTGGAGGGATGTGTTGTGAAGAAGAGACGGGCGGAGTATTTTGAGGAACTGCTGAACGTGAAGAATGGTAGGGTTGCGAGAGTGGTAGCTGTTGGAAGGGATGTTAGAATGTTTGTGTTTGGAGAAGTAAAAGGCAGTCAAATATGAAGTGTAGAAGCTAAGGGTGCGTTGAATATGATGAAAAATGGTAAAGATCCAGGGATGGATGGCTGCACGGTTGAATGTCTGAAGGAGGAAATGCGGTTGTAGAATGGCTGGTACGTTTGTTTAATGTGTGTTTAAGGCTAGTAAAGTGCCTGTAGATTGGAGTAGCGAGTGTGTAGTTCAGTTGTATAAAGGCAAGGCTACACTATGCGTTTTTTACTGCGAAATTCTCGAGCATTTTTTAACCTCTGCATGCATGATCGGCTACACTACACTACGCGGAGCAGCGGGGGTCAGTTGCACACCGCAGCCCGGAGAGAATGGATGCCGATGAACGTGCGCTCCGGCCAGTAGCTATCGCATGTGCGACAGGAAAAAAAACAGGAACAAGTGACTCACGCTACCTGTCTATTTCCTTCATGTAAAAGTAATTTACAGTCAATCAAAGACATAACTACCCAACTAGGTTTCATACTAATTTCGGGATAAGCTATCTAATTAACAAGAAACAGGGTTGATTTACTCGAGTTGAATGCTATATATTTAAAAAAATATATTCACGGGATTCATTTCTGATTCTTCACTTAAGTACAAATGCTATGGGAGGAATTATTTAACTTGTATATTTTCTATATACAAATAAATAATAATCATGACTTACCTGAGCGACTACTTTACCATTCAAATATGATGTTGACTGCCGGCTCTCTGCCCCATCATTAAGAAATGACAACATATCATAGCAAGATTGGGTCAGTCGCTGTACATCCTCTGTACCGGCTTCGATTTTTTTTAAATGCTTAACATTTTATTCGGCTTAAAAATACTGTGTCTTTAATGTATGAATATTATTTTTATTATATCAACTGTCAATGCCTTCTCAGAGTCTAGAGATGTTAATGTAGTTTTGTGAGCAAATTCTTATAAATTTATTTCTTTACACGTTGAATTTTTGACGTTTCAGAGGCATTCCTTTGCTTTAAATTGGTCTCAGAGCTGGAGCACCAGCTCGCGTGGCCAATAACTCATTGTAAAAAGCGCAAGCAATAAACAGAAGTACAATAGAAAACTCTATGATAAAGTGCAACTGCAAACTGGGAGAGCTGTCGGGCGATGACCCTGAAATGATGTGCAGTTCACTCTTAACTACGCGCCACAGATGCTTGCTGCACAAGGAGACGCGTCAAAAACCGCACACCGTGGAAGTTCATGCAGCACTCGTGCAATCGACATGCATGCTTCAAATTTAGGCGAGTTGCGCGTGAGTTGCACGAAGAAACGCATAGTGTAGCCGCGCTTTAAGAGGAAAGTTGACAAGCAGGAGTGCAGTAATTCCAGAGTCTACAGAGTGTCGTTGGGAAGCTGTATTTAAGAGTTTAAATTGGAAGAGAGAGAGAGTGATAACAGATGGTGTGCTAGCTGAAAAAACAATGTGGTTTTAGAAGTGGTAGAGTTTGTGTGGATCAAAAAAATGTTTGCTGTGAGGCAGATCAATGAGAAATACTTGGCCAAAAGAAAAGATATATATTGGGCACTTATGGATCTAGAGAAGGCGAATGACAGGGTGGACCGTGAGGCTTTATGGCAAGTTGTAAGCGTGTATGGGGTGGGTGGGAGACTGTTGAATGCAATCAAGAGTTTCTACATTGATAGCAGGGCATGCGTGAGAGTAGGAAATGAGGCAAGTGATTGGTTCCCAGTTGTGACAGGTGTGAAACTGGGATGTGTGATGTCTCCGTGGTTGTTTAATTTGTTTATGGATGGTGTAGTACAAGAAGTGAATGCCTGAGTGTTGGGAAAAGGTGCGCAGTTGGTGGGACAAAATGGTATGATTTTGGAAGTATGTCAGCAATTGTTTGCAGATGATGCAGCGCTTGTGGCTAATTCAGAGGAAAAACTGCGAAGACGGGCTGCAGAGTTTGGTAGAGTGTGCGAAAGGCGTTAATTGAAAGTAAATATAAATAAAAGTAAGGTGATAAGATGTTCATGAGGTGGAGTGTTTGGAACATTGAATGTGAAGATGAATGGTGAAGTGTTTCACGCAACGAATCTAAGATACAATATTTCCATGCTAAAAACACTGTCAAAAAATAGTCTACCTGAGTCAAAAATATGAAAACGATTGTTCTACAATCGTTAAAACGATTGTTCTACATACAAAAAATATGAAAACGGCTATCAAGACATGTGTAACACAATTGAAGTAATACGTGAACTTGAAACCCTAGATATGGTTTCAACCTCAATTAACCAGCTATAGGATACATTTTTTGTCTTTCCTCTTCGTTTTTGTGATTTTGTCTCCTGACTAGACCGTCATGGTCCTTACGTATGTTCATCCATTACAGACATTTGCATCATATTTTGGAGATAATGTAACTCTTTCTAATTTGGAACCCCTATGGGGCATTCATGTTTTCTTCTATTATTCACATCCTAAAATGCTCTTGTGAGACTTGTATGGTCAAAATAATCATATCATTTCTAGCGCTCATGAATATGTTATATTTCATTCGGCTGATGTTACACAGTGCTCCAATAAAACCAGATACAAAGGGTGAGCCAACAAACCTAAATGAAATTTTATTACAGATATAAAAATGTAATAGAGCAGTGCTAGCTGCTTGCACACCAAAATATCGATACCACCTATTATAATGACAGAGAATCAGTGTTGTATTTTTTTATTTATATTTTTGTCTGAAGGTAATTTTTTCCATTGTGTCGCAGACCCCCTAGGACCTTCTCAGGGACCCCAAAGGTCCGGGGACCCCAGTTTGGGAACCACTAATATAAAACACTCGAGTAGGTTACCAGAAATGGACATTTTCTTACAAACACAAAGAAAGGAACACGAAACAATTTAAGATTGTGACCGTTAATCATGGAATATCAACAAAGAAAAAGAATTCGCAGTGTAAGTCTGACAAATGTCACAAGGATACAAGAAATGCTGCGAAATAGAATGTGAACAGCTGATTTTCATGCGTCATCCTAAAAAGCCACTCAGCTACTGAAAAAAAGTTCTCATTTCATTCGAAAAAGACACCTTATAAATTACAGAAAATTGCGCAGAATAGTACGCAAAATGAAAAATGCAGTGTAAGGAAGAAAATAAATTTTCAGCAACAACAACGCAACCGAGGCCTTAGATTACATTATATAAGATAGTTTAGGCGTGTTTAAATATAAAAGTAGGTTTAAGAGAGGGAGGAGTAAGAAATCATTCAGTAATCACTTATGGAAACGCAGGGTTTATACACATGGTTCATAAAAACAGCAAGTTGAATGACAATTTATGAAACAAGGTAAAGTTGAAGGCGTGACGAATAATGAAAAACAGGACTGCAGTAAACCAAAAAAAGATGGTCCTTAACAAAACTAAAACATTTCTTTTCCACAAAAACATGACCTCTTTAACTCTTAGTTCAGAACCTCACTTATTCCCTTCGTGAGCACCAATTCCCTTGGACACAAAAGTTACATTCTGCAGAGCGAGAAGCCCGTAAGATCTTTGATCACACGGGAGAGCTACAATGTTTAAAATATGTGAAGTGCGATGTTGTAATTAGACATTTGAATAGCAAATAAATCTGCATTTCACATCTAGAAAGGAAATGCATTAAAGCAATAGTGTTTGCTAGCTAGGTGTTTTTGAACTGTAACCTTTTGGGCAGAAGAATAGTTACATAATTCACACTTGAACAGCTGACCTTCATCATGTTTGCTGGCTAGGTGACGTTTCACATGATCCTTATGAGCAGAGGAATATTCACATAATTCGCACTTGAACACCTGACCTTCACCATGTTTGTTAGCCAGGTGAAGTTTAAGATTACCCTTTCGAGCAGAAGAATATTCACATAATTCGCACTTAAACAGCTGACCTTCACCATGTTTGCTTGCTACGTGAAGATTAAGATTGCCATTACGAGCAGAGGAATATTCACAAAATTCACACTTGAAAAGATGGCCTTCACCATGTTTGCAGACTAGGTGAAGTTTAAGATTACCCTTGTGAGCAGAGGAATATTCACATAATTCGCACTTACACAGCTGACCTTCACCATGTTTGCTGGCTAGGTGCCGTTTAACATGATTTTTACGAGCAGAGGAATAGTCACATAATTCGCAGTTGAACACCTGACTTTCACCATGTTTGTTAGCCAGGTGAAGTTTAAGATTACCCTTTCGAGCAGAAGAATATGCACATAATTCGCACTTAAACAGCTGACCTTCACCATGCTTGCTGGCTAGGTGAAGGTTAAGATCACCATTGTAAGCAGAGGAATATTCACACAATTCACAGTTGAAAAGCTGACCTTCACCATGTTTGCTCGTCAGGTGAAGTTTAAGATTACCCTTTCGAGCAGAAGAATATTCACATAATTCGCACTTAAACAGCTGACCTTCACCATGTTTGCTGGCTAGGTGAAGTTCAAGATTACCATTACGAGCAGAGGAATATTCAAAAAATTCACACTTGAAAAGCTGGCCTTCACCATGTTTGCAGACCAGGTGAAGTTTAAGATTACCCTTGTGAGCGGAGGAATATTCACATAATTCGCACTTACGCCGATGACCTTCACCATGTTTGCTGGCTAGGTGCCGTTCAACATGATCCTTACGAGCAGAGGAATAGTCACATAATTCGCACTTGAACACCTGACCTTCACCATGTTTGCTCGCTCGGTGTAGGTTAACATAATTCTTATGAGCAGAGGAATATTCACATAATTCGCACTTGAACAGTTGTCCTTTCCTATCTTTGCTAGCTTGGTGTGCTTCATGTTGGTTTCGACGAGCAGAGTCATTCAAATTACGCCTGTAAAGTCGACTTTGAACATGTCTGCTTATTTGAGGTCCTATTTTGCGTGTACCAGGCAAACACTGCTTCAAGTTTCCTTCATTTGCTGAAGAATATTTGCACACTTCACACTTGTACACCATTCTATTGTCTAATGTACCTTTCTTAGGTGAATCAGAACTGGACTCGACGACAAAACGAGAGTTACAGAAATCACATCTAAGCTCTTCCTGACCATGTTTATTACGTCGCTGTTCCCCCGTCATTTCCACACCTGGATATTGGTAACTCCCAGATAGACCTTCGTACCGGCTCTCATTATCATGCTGCTCAACTAAGTGGCACTTCAAAATACTCATGTACATGGTGGTGTAATCACACAACCCACAATCGTAGTAACGTCCCAATTTGTGTCTGACACGGAGGTGCAGCTCTATAAGGCCCCTCCTACCAGTGGAGTAATCACAATGTTCACACAGTAAGGGCCGTGGCATGAGCCTGTCAGGAGGTGCGGCCTCAACACCACTGCTGCTACCCGAAACATCTGATGGTAGCGAGTCAGCGCTCCCGTGAGATGCTCCAGCTGGTCCCTGATGAACAGCACTTGTGTTGCACGCACCAGAACTGCCTTCCCTCAACTCATCCTCAGCATTTGCGTGCCCTGAACGTACCTCAGTGCTGTCATTGTCTACTTCTCTCTTGAAAGTAACTGCATGAGAGCTTGAACTTGAACTGGCCTGTGAGGAAAAACTTTTCCCGATTATTACTAGCCAAGATTTTCAGGGAAAAAACGCATTATTCGGAAATTGCCATTAAAAGTACCTATGTACTTGGTAACCATGTACTATTGAGACTAAGTTGTGCACTTGTGCATCCATTCTTATTTAAACCTTAAGCAAATGCGCTCAACTGTTGAAAAAAAATACAAGAAAAATATATGAAAAATAATACAGGAAGCAAAAAATAACAGTGGCAGAAGAGACATTTGAAAAGCGCATTCTCTCTTTATAAAAGGTTAATACTTCAATACAGAGAAAAAATTTAACGAAATTTTTCATACAAAATCTTCTACATGCAATAGAGCTTGTCATGACCACATTAATTTGGATAATGATTCCTGCACAAAATTTTACTGTTAACGTTTTCCTCTTTAGAACACAAAACTTACTTGATTATTCTTCTTAAATTTAAAAGCAACTTCAATTGTATTAGAAATATTGTCTCTGAACAACTAAGAGTGGCTGAGGTGAGTTCTTACACAGGCAAAACAATCAAAAATTATTCATTCGTTAGTCTCACACACAAAGCAAGAAACACACATAAAAATCATAAATCTGGCTCCTCAAGTAATTAATATGGTTTCACGTGTGACAAGAATTCCACACGGACTTCTTCAAATCACAAATTTGACAGCCAATGCTTAAAGAAGTTGAGATGGCAGAAGAAAACTTCGAAGAATCTTGAAACGATCACTGGCGTAAACCAGTTATAATGCGTCGTGCAAGTCAACTCACTGAGGTACAACGCAATTAAGAAAGGGCTCCACGACACTGGGGATACAAGAAGCATGCTGAAAATACCTTTAATGCTATTAATCAAGGGACCATAACTTACTCAACACTGGCTGTGGTTGGGGAACGAGAATAAAGTGGACCACATAGAGAATTACAAAACAAGACTCAATACCCACAGTCAAAGATACAATCACTCTACGACAAGCACAACAATTTTTGAAAATAAGACGTATTACACTAACCAACAAGAAGCAATCAAATAGACAATAAATCTCAATTAAAGAGAATTGAAATTCGAGAATAATGGAGTGTGCAGTGAGACTATTTTCTGGAACCAGAGTAATAAAACATTGCTCAGCAGCTAATGAAACGGTTTAGCAATAAATTAAGCTAATCCAGATGCTTTAAATCATTCAAGCAATTGGAATAGAATTAAATCCGCTGAATGATAGGTTTTGTCAATTATGTCAGAAATGTGCAAAACAAGAAGAGGTGAAAGCAGTAATAATAATTTGAATGCCACAAAATAGTGGCCAAGAACAGATAAAAACAAACTACAAATGAATTAAATTCAAAGTTTCTGTGGAATGAAAAATCCTCTACTCAAATCAAACGGAAGCAGTCAAGAAAAAAGTGGGTAATCAATTAGAATCATTCATGAGGAGGGAAAGTAACCAATCGGAATCATTCACGAGGAGAGTAAGCAATCCACAAGAAGCACTCAAGAAAAGAGTGAGCAACCAATTAGAATCACTCAATAGAAGAGTAAGCAACCAATTGCAGCACCTGGGGTTCCTGATGCCAGTCAATGGGCTCGTCCTTCACAGTAACGGCCTCCAGCTCAGCGTCAGGCACTTCACTTTTGATATAAATTTCTTATAGTTGGCTCCCAGAGCTCGGCCCTTCACCTGCAAGTGACACAAGCTCATTGAGAAAAATTGCATCAAAGATAACAAATCTAGTAACAGCTTTTTATGTGTTAAAACACCAAGATAATTTCATGATTTTGACAATGTCAACAATTTGGTTAATATTTTATTACATGAAAACTGAAATAATCTAGGAAATTTGAAAAAAACTGGTAATAAATATAGCAGGCAACACAATGCAACCCTTCCAACTTAATAGTTTATACTCCAAAAGCTTTGGATATTAAATGAGCTTGATCATATATTAGGTTACACCAGCAAATTGAAATGACAATATTTAGCAAGAAACAAAGTCGTCAGAATAAATAGTAGTAGTTACAATTCATAATAAACTAGCAATTCCAAAAAAAATTGCATTAAAAAATGTATTTTGCTCTTCAATAAATTTCTGAAGGACATCAAGCAAGTTTGAATTAAAAATTAATGTAAACTTATTTTTAAAGCATTCATGAGACAATTAGAATAGAATGAAATCCAGTGAGTGACATCTTCTCTCAATTATGACAGCATTTCTCAACCTTGAGGGAGGAAGTTTCACACTGACGACAAAGACCAAAACTCAACACAACTCCTTATACCACGGAGGTCCTCATCTTTACCAGAGCTATACCACAGCTTTTTGAATGTTTTCAACTTGGATTAGATGTAAGTTTAGGCCTACTTATCCACAAATCAGGTGTCCTAAAGATGGGAAGGAGGAAGGCACCATTTAGTATGTGTGGTGTTGTGGTGTTTGCCGCCACCAGAGGGCGCTGTAACAGTGTGCGCTCTGCCTCCGGGAGACAGCGATCTTGCTGCCGCTGCCGAGCGGCTGCGGGCGGCCGGCTGCAGTGTGTCATGGACAGCTGCGGTGTAAAGACGTAAACTACGTATTTGATTTTTGCGTTGCGCCTCTGCTCAGTATCGTGACTCAGTGACTGAGTTGTTTTAGTTTCTGCGGAGAAGCTAGAGTTAGTGCAGCAGCGAAGCTGTGCAGTTGTCCCGGGTGAGAGCACCCGGCAACTGGTAGGAGTGATCATCTTGCTCCGGGAGGGGTGACGGTTACCCTCTGAGCAGTCGTACCCGGCGGCCCGGCCGGCTCCAAGCGGCGGACGACTATGTGGAAGGTGAGTCCGAGAGCTGGTCGGCGTGCTACCGTAGCTCTCGCGACTTTATTTTCCGGCTAACGCTCACAAGCTATCTAGGCCTTTAGCGGTGGTAGCCATCTTTGTTGCTAGCAAGATGGCGGCGGCTAGGAAGACCGCGTCGGCTGAGGCAGCTGCGGCAGCCGGGGCTGGCGATCTGGGATCGCCAGTGCCGCCGGCGGGGAGCACGCCGAGAGTGCTCGTGGATGTGAGCATGTTGGCCAACATCCTGACTCAGGCGCGTGGTCCGATCCTCGATCGGTTGGCTAGGCAGTTTCCTAAGTTGACCGGCAATGGATCGATCGATGCGCTGGAGTGGCTGGAGAATCTGGAGAGGCTCTGCCAGCTGGAGCACGTGGCGCCCACCGACGTCATTGGGTTTATGCTTGACGGCAATGCCGCGCGGGTGTTTCGCTGCATGACTGTCGGTGATGCTGCTCAGTGGCAGGTAGTTAGGTCTACGCTAGCCGCGCAATTTGCGTTACCTTTGCAGGCTTATAGGCGGTACACCGACCGTCGGCTTGGTGCTGGCGAATCGGTGGACGTATACCTGGATGACTTGGCGCGTCTGGGTGGGAGAGTGGGGTTGGCCAAGGGAGATTCGATCTTTAGGCTCACATTTTACGGTCTCAGCACTACTCTGTACACTTGTGCAGTTGCGCGTGAGGACGCGGATACTACGCCGTTCGACGCTGTGGTGTCAAGAGTGCGGGATGGAATGGCCGCACAAAGGGCTGTAGCTGGGCGAGGCCAGGGGGCCAAGCTTGGGGCAGACCTTGCTGCTTCTGGGAAGCAGGGCAGTGGTGGCAAGGGTGCTTGCTACCGCTGTGGCGGTGCGCACCGCGTGAGGGTGTGCCCGCAGAAGCAAGGCACTGCGGCGCCTGCTGGCAGGGGGGCCGCGAAGGCTCCCGCCAAAAGGAAGTCCGCATGCTTTGCTTGCGGAGAGGTCGGACATTTTGCCTGTGACTGTCCCACGGTAGCTATGTCAAGGATGGTAGCTGGGCCCACGGTTGGTGGGTCGAGTTTCTCTGCGGAGGACGCCAGTCGGGGCGACGCGTCCTCCTCAATGGAAACCGCGTAAGCCGTGCTTACCGGAGGTCTCCTCTTTGCGAGGGAGGTGACGGTGCCCCTTCGGAGAGAGGGACCTTGAGCGGCACAAGTGTGTCGCTGAGGCGAGTCGATCTAGGATCGCTCGGAGCGACTGGTGTTACGACTAGGAGTCGTCTACCAGTCGTTCGTGCCATTTTGAATGGGCATTGTTCTTGGTGTCTGGTAGACTCCGGGAGCTAGCGGAC
>JACJUY010015976.1:0-14528 GCA_014220935.1 Platorchestia sp. MABIK | reverse complement strand
AGGCCAATTTCAACTCATAAAACGTGCTTTATTAAGTAATTATGTTAGGCAACCGTCTTCGATGTCCAATTCCTTGGCCTGATTTTGCTCTTTTAACGAGGCACCGAGAGACTATTGAAGCGAAATAATAAAGTCTTTTCCCTCTAAAGTCCTTTTATTAACTTAAGTATAACAGCGGAATGTGAGCTAATATGATTTATTAGTCTGAAACGTCATTCAAACAATATTTGATGGAATCTTCTTCCAGTATAGACCATTTGTAAAAGAAAGAGTTGACCAATTTAGGATATCGAAAAACGACAAAAAAGGAACGAATTAATTACAGAATGTCGAGTACTGACTACTATTTCAAAATTAATTTAATTGTTTTATTCATGTCGAATTCAATGGTTTCATGAAACGAATGGATTGAAATTCAACTTTTTTATGGGTAAGCTTTCTGCCTCTGCGAACTGAATATGATAAATTTAGAAATTCTAGTGAAATTAAACATAATTGTGCAAACTCCTGGAGCCAATTTGTATTTCCTAATTTTTTCGATGTTGTCTATGTGAAGTCCCCACGCCGTTCCAATTCGACCGACAATCCCTCGTCAAAAAGTGGATTAAATATATCTATCAGGACTTCTTTCCTGTGATCCATTATAATAATTATCGTGTCGATATGTTTCTTCAGTTTCTCAACCGAAGATAAGGGATTGAGTGAGTGAAGAGTAAACTCAATTAGCTGAAATTGGTGAGTTCCCCTTCTTAAATTTCTCTCTGGGTTCTTCGTGTCCTGTAACTATCAGAAAAGATGCCTATTCTCTACAGAAAATACTGCGGGAGCAGAACTCGAATCGAGTCAGGTGTAGCAAGTGATGCTTAGCCATCACCTCAATAATTCTTGATAAACAGAAACTCATTTGTTTAGATAAACATGAATGCCGAGCTGACGATGACAAGAAAGAAAGCCTACCCTGCCTGCCACACTAGAACGATTCGACGCTGGAACTGCCTCCAACACCGCAGGAGCATTCATATAACCTAGCTACAGTTCATTTGATAACGACACCGTAATATCCCTCATGCTACATCTCTCTTGGTTCAATGTAATTGCATAGATCGTATTGCAACTCAAAAAATGTTCTCAAACACGAACGTTGTGTTATGACCATAGTTATCGTCCTTGTGCTTCCGAGTCATTCTGTGTGCGCTATATATACGAAATGTACACGCAAAGCTATAATATGGGAGTGAAATATCGTATTCACGCGGGGTGTGATAGGGTTGAGGTGTGAGCTGTTCAGAAGAGGCATGGAAAGCAATTCTACAGTGAACGATGAAATTACACGCAGTGCGTTGTGATTGCGGTGTGCAGATGTTAGTAAGCTGGAGTCACGCGGTGAACAATCGTAAATTGCCATCAGTCATCATACATCCCACTTACATTCGTGAAATGTGTGCTTTGTAATCACACGTCTTACCTTGGAAAACATACGAGTGTAATTGGCTTCCCGTACTATACTATCATTTTTTCAGGGAATTGAAAATCGAACCGACTTGATTTTCATACCGTTGTGGCACTTGTTGAAATTTTGTTTAATAATTCAAGCAGTTTCATCATGTGAAAAACTCTGTCTTCCCCCGGGATAGAATTTGACGACTTTTATTACTTTATGCTTGTTTACAATATGGTTTCAAAATTAAGCTGCTTATGGTTTGGCTGCTCGACGAGAAGTGGACACATTTGTTTTAGACGCAAATCTGTGCCTCTATTGCCGGGTGTCCACGCAGCGTAACAACAACATGAAAGGAAATAGAGTGAGTTTAAATCTATAGAAAGGTGGGCACAGCAGCTACGAATATAAGTCCCATAAGTTCAGGTGTCATTAACAGGATATGATAATACCTTATTTCGGAAAAGAGCTATCATTTTTCAAATCACCGGATGGAAAATTATTCCACATGATACTCCTTTCAAACATTTTAGCAGTTCCCATATGAGCAACTTGCACGGTTCATGTGTGATCGTGCCTGCGGCTGGTCGTAAAGATCATTCATAAAATCTTACAACTTAATATTTTCTACCTAATTAGAATGTTCTTTAAACAGCTGCAGGAATATCCAGTCGACCGAATTACTTCATATCATATCTTTTAAAAATTTGTTTTTATTTTCGCAACTGGTTTTTCTACCTGTTTTTATGTAACACGGTATACAGATGTTCCGCTTGTATAATAAGTAAAAAGTTATTGCTCGCTCACTCTGCCGAGTGAAATATACTTAGTGTATTTTACTCCTCTTCATTGTACCTCTGCAAATGATAGTGTTAGCTGATTTTCATAGAAGCCCCTGTGTTGAAAACATAGAACGTTCGTACTTATCTAGTAAATAGTTATTGAAAAAGAAACCAAATGTATTTTGAATACATTTTAAAATGCGTTCCCTTAGATTAGCAGCCAAACCTTTCAGCTCAGTTCAAATAACTTTTTTGATCTTCTAATCCCTGCTGAAGGAAATGACGATTAAATTAAATTTTTAATTGTTTCGTGTATCTAATATCAACTAAAACTCCTAATACACAAGTTAAAAAGTGGGGTTTGGAGCTGCAACTGTAAGCACAAGCCGCTCCAGTGCGTTACTTTATAGTAGTTAGAGCTAATATGTGCTGAAATTATTTCCGTCCATGTCCCAAGAAACAGAGCAAATTTGTTTCTTAGATACTTTAAGTTCGCCCGTTAAGATGTATGAAACAGCAACGTGCCCAGGGCAGTGTTCTTAACAGCGAAATTTCAACACAATCTCTGTAAGGTGAGGCGTTAAAGTGAACGTAAAAGTTTACATTAAAACCCAAAATTCTTTTCTTAACATCTATGCTCCACGCCCAACAGTGTAGTCGCTTCGCTTGCTTACTTCCTCTCAGGAAATGTTGTCGATTTGCGGCAAACCAGCGTAATGGCCTCCCAACACGCGCTGTTGCGGGCGGGTCCGGCCTTGTAATTTGCAACTGACAACCTATCTCTCCAAGCCAGTGATCAGGCTGTGGAGTTCCGGGTCTGTCTACACTCGCTATTTGTGGTGAGGATCTTGTGAGTTAGCTCGAACACTGTCTAACTCTAAGTAACAGTGACTAATAAATTAAATATGTCATGTAGTACTTTTATTTCTCGTAGATCAGAGATGAATGTGCTTGGATTTGAGAACTCATCTCGTAATATTAGACGTGATCACATAATATTTACCACCATTATAGAGTTACTTTTTGAAATTGTTGAAGTACATTTGTTTGCGAGCAGTTATTCACATTATTTGTTATCATGGAAATATATTCTTCCCAGACAATACAGAAATACAGCAAAAAAATCCTTTTGAACCATGGTATAAAAATGGGTACTCGAGCAAGGAGCATTAATTTTAAGAGACGATTCATTCAACAAGTCACGATGTATTACAGAAATAAGGCTTTGCGCTTAGCCTAAGCGAAATATTTGTCTTCGATTAATATATTCAAACAGCTGATTTAAATTTAATTGTCAGTCAAGGACGAATAACTGGTATTCCAGTACTAGCATTTTCATCATTATTATCTGAGAAATGTCATAACGCAGTAAGTAACGACTGACCTCGTGTTTTTCTAGCGTAAATCTACTTATAATTTTGTCATTAATAAGTATCAAAATTAGGAAAATGAATAAGCAATTTCCCGCGAATATGAGTTATTATTTTCAAGCCATCGAGTAGGCAAGCAGTAGGCAGATAATTGAAGTTAAGCCTATGTTACGAACCAGTTACTGTAAGTGAAATTGTAATTCGAAAATTATGCCGTAGTTCAACACCAGTTACATCGGCTACGAAATTTTCTATTACTGAAGAATATTTTGACAGAAATATGTCAACATTAGGTTATATTATATAAACATACGAAGATTCTGCACCAGACAATCAAAAACTCGTTTCAGAAGTCGTTAGTCTTTTTATGTAATTGTCTCAGAATTGTGTAGGTGTAAATAAATAGCATAACGAATTTTCGCCTTGAAATTCACTCAAGTCACCATCTTGGAGGTGGAGAACATTTACAGACAACGGTAAAATGAAGCTGAAGGAAAGTTAAAACCTTCATTCCCATGAAACTTAATTTGAAGTGGAAAAATTGGGAGGCGATATTTGGTAATGATACTTGTAGGAATATAATAGTAGTGTGTTTAACTGAATTATTCGCATCATTTTCAAAAACATGTTGAAACTTTTGTGCGTACGAATTGTGAGCAAGAGCTTTCGTAGTTGATGTGTATTGGTTGTGTAACACCATTCGATAATATTATTGTGGAATGTTTGGCTTGAATTGGAAATAATTTATGTAATTATTAGGGGAATAGACTTGATACCACGAAAGATTCTTTTGATATATCGTACACCTAATTTGGGTTGAAATGCGTTTATAGCAAACACAAACATGAGGAAGAAACACAAAATTTTACAATGCCTCCAGAGGTCAACCAATAATCTCTAAATGAGCCACATGAATGACATCATGATATCGACCTATTTTTCTCTAACTAATACGGTGAAACTGTTTGACATGTATTGTTTACAATGTGTTTTATGTTTTCATGAATTTTCAACGAACTATTTCTTGATAACACTTCACTTGGAAAAATGATGTTTGAATATTAAATTTTAAGGATTCGCAAAATTTGACTTGCACTTCAGAGCTTACAACAAAAACTAGTTACCTTTAAGTAAACTCCGTTCATCTGCACCGCCATGGGACTGCGATGAAGTTTTCTAATTCTAACGAAGACTTGCATATCATCGCAAGGATTTGAGGTCTAGACTACACATGGCTCTCTCTGACTAAACGTAAAAAGTATTGTAATACTCAAATCAATTTGCGGTCCTGAAAATTCCATTGCATTGAAGTCGTACAACGATGAATTGAATCAACACTTGTTGAGCATAATGGCTTACTTACGGTGGTTTTGCTGAAACAGGGTAGAGCTGTTAAGGCACTCGTCTAGAAAGGCGCTTTTTCAAGCTAAGAACCGTGTTTCTGGATGGTTAACATAAAAATTTGTTTTTTCATAATTTCAAGCTCCTACGCTACAAGAAAAAATGTAAGAAGTTAATAAAATATAGAAAACATGGAAGAAATTATCCATCTATGCGCCAAGGCCTTTACCCTCTACCAAATAGAGGTATCCAACCAATGGTAATCAGATTCTCCCCCTCCTCTCCCAAGTCACAAAACCCACAATCGCTCACTGTCGCACACACCCAATCCTTCAATGAGCCCATTTCAAATGCACTGTTTTCTGAAGGTAGGTGAACCAGCCTGGCCCTGGTTTACCCCTGCTATTTCTTAAGGCATAGGAGATTCCCGACCCCCAGAACCGACCCACAATCTCACTTTCCTTATTAACAAAACTGAGCCACTCTCGACCCCACCCATCTGGACTGCGACGTAATCAGATAGTCACAATCGCTTTCCACTCATCTCTTACTATTGCTCATTTAGCTTCCTCTAACGTAAGGTCTCGATCGCTATACTCCCAGTTCTACCCAATTAATTTGTTCATCCAGTCTTCGGCCTACCTGGAACATTCCTTGCACGCACTTCTGTGCGAGTAATGATTCGCGAGGTTGGAGAGGGATTGGGAATGATACCTGTCGCAAATGGAAGGTTGAATAGAAGAAAGAGCTCAGAATCAAAATAAAATACCGAATATATCGTAAAATTTTCACCAGTTGCATTCGGAAGATTCGGAAGACTTTACTTCTGCTCTTTGTTCGTTTTTTATGCAGAAATCATTTCTACATTCGCGAAAACAGACAATTCCTATTAGTTACATGAAATACCATAAGTGACCATGACAGCGTAATTGTATCATGGTGTTCCATTCGACGAAACAATTTCAAAGCGAACACCATGCAACTTTTCGGGTATACATTACAAGCTTTGCATGCATCATTCACCAGCAATTGCACGATGCATGCGAGCCTCGCTTCAAGAGCTGAACGATAACGCTGCTAGCAATTTTTTTACACATTTCCACATTACCTATGCTAATTAGCAGCAAAAATAGACTTGGACTTCATGACTCCCATGAAAGCAGTAATCTGTGGATTGTGTTACAACAAAGACCAGAAGCTGAAAGAGTGTAATCAAGCCCCATTGATCACCTGCATTCGCTAGGAACGGCTTTCAACTTTAACTTCGTCATGCTTCAGTGTTGACCTCTCAGTCAATTGATAATTTTACACTCGCTTTGGTCAACTCTTTTAGCAACTGCTGCTGCCATTCCGGGCTTAATGTACGGGAACATCACGTTGGAATTTACTAGCCAAAAAATTGTTTAACTGCATCTTTTTGCTTTAGTAAGCTGACCATAATTCGATTTTGAATTTCAATATTCGCGTACTACCCGACCGTCACTGAGGAGTGTGTCAGTTTTGCAGAGAAGAATTTTAGGAACATTTGCGGAAAATTCTTAACTAGAGAATGGACCGGTAATTCTAAAGCGAATTGCTAAGCTAAGGGCAGTAATACACTGTTACCTGGCCAACATCTAATTTTATCAATTTTACACTTTCATTATTTATGATGCATCGTCCTTCATCGAAATTCAGTCAGAAGTGTACATATGAGTATAAGAGGAGAATTTCTGGACAGTTCTCTGCTGTGTTGCAATTTGTTCTGATAACTAAGGATAAACGAAAAGTGAACTAACACTTAAACAAACCTAGCGCTAAAATTCGTGTTTTTAGCTTCACATGAACCTTTGTAAAGTGAAGGCTTAGTGAGGAATCGCGAACGATATGTCATGGACTCTACTTCCTACGTGACGTCTAACTCCCGTTGTCTTTTTCGTTTAGGATCTTCCATAAAAAAAATTTCACCTCATTTAGTTCATCGTAAATTAGTTATTTGATTCCGTTTCAGTTTCTCATTGGTTTCAGAATGCCTAATTTTCCCCAGTTTGGCAAATAAAGCACAGGATATCATTTTCATAAATTTACTTCAAATTAATTTCTTACTGATGAACTGTATTTTATGCGAAATCACTCATTTTGCTGGTTTTGTAGATTCAACGCGCGTACATTTGACCTAATGGGCGACTAGTTATTTATGAGACGTTCTATAATGACGGAAATTACGCAGAGAGGAACTCGCAGCGCTCAGCTCCATCACAGCTTCTCATGGAACAGATGACCAAGGTAGAGACCTCCTACCTGCATGATGGCATCCTTGAAAGTATAAGCTCTTCGTATTCCATTACACAATAGCATTTTGATCCTCATTTAAAAAGAGTCTGTGGGCCTATTGGTGTTCTACTAGCAGTTTATTTTTAGGCTTTATACTTTTACTTTTGAGTGGACATAATCGTGTTGTTAATGCCTTCATTTTTGGAAGCAGTCCAGAAAATGTTGATACAACGTTTAAGTAATAACTTCATGAAAATGCTGGAATTAAATTTATTTCCTTATGTCGTTTTCAAAAGAAAAAGCTATTAATTCAAATTTTGATTTTACTTTCTCGTTTATTTTACATGAACTTTTCAAGTCGATCACCTCGACCCAAGCTTTCTTTCGAGAACCCCTTTTTGTGAAAAGGTGTTCGATTATTTTTTTGGAGTCTCGTCCGGACGCAATTCTTTACAGAAGTTATTGAGGAAAAACAACTCCAAGGCCCTGATGTAATTTGTAAGTAATTTGCCAGAACTCGCCAAGGGCCGTCAATTGCTCAGAGAATCGGGAATGTGCGCTCGATGCATCGCCCCTCTTTTGTTCTCTGTAATTATTCTTGGGCATCATGCAATGTCCATCGCCTTGCAAGATGGTGTGAGAACATGAAGAGTGAAAGAAGTTCTTCAAAGTCATTATACCGTAGACCAGGTTTGGAAAGTTAATAAAATTTATGAGTTGCATAGCATACATCCGAGGAGTGTGAATGAGAGTAGAGTATGTAGATACGTGTAGTTCAACTATCGAAAACAGATTAAGAAAAATTCCCAAAGTTGATGGCGAAACTTTCTAATTGCATACCCTTCCTGTACAAAATTTATTGAGCAAAAGGGTCAAATATTTAGAAGCAGATTGGAGCAAATAAAATCAAACAGAGACATTTTGTTAGCCATAAAGCTTCTTTATACATGCACTATGAGCAAATAACTTATTGAGAACGATTAGGATTTATGGTGAACAGCCACTGCTCGCTTGGGCTTCCATGTGCCTGTAATAATATTGAAGTAAAACGCCTACAGAGGTTTAGTTTTCACCGGTTCATTGATAAGCAGTTGCAATCAAATTGTGTACGAGTATTGCAAAGAAACGTGATGTATACAATAGAACGCAAAGAAAGGAAGAGGCAGACTTTAAAATTATGCAGCAAGAACTCATTATGCAAATTCCTTAAATACTTTAAGTTCCGTGAAAGAACACTCTAAATCTTTCATTTTATGTTCCTTATTAGTCTCGAGTATCGCGAGGCTGAACACGGGAAAAATGAATATTTAGGGGCCATTATATCAACTCGGAACGCCATATTAATCGCTCCCTGCGATGCAGTCTTCGTAACTTAACCTTGATCGCAATAGAGCTCCAGCCCGTAAAATAAACAAGCGCTACTTCTTCAGAACTCGAGAATGAGCTTCTATTTTCAGCCTGTAACGAAGAGGATATCATGAAGCTTGATGCATTTTTATTTTTTTGGTTCAACGAGTATTTGCAAGGTCAGAATAAATATTCTCATAAGTGCTTCTTCAAAACTACACGAGGCTGACGTTCGTTTGATGAAAGTTCGAGTTTGTGCTCATTGAAATGCTGCAAAAATACCCGCTTCATGAGCGTTGAAAGTGCACTTCCAATGATGAGGGATCAGTGCTGGATGCAAATGTTAAGTGCACGAGTTTTCCCACATCCCGTCATGTAATATTTCGCACTTTATACACAAGCAAAGTGGGATTCGATTTTTGACCCGAATGAGTAGGATTCAGGCTGCTCGTGTTAAGTAAAGAATTAACGAAAGTAACAGGAAATGGGCATGAAAAAAGAAAATGCAAAGGTAAATTGAACGTACCTTTCTTCCAGTTCATGAGGCTGACTGATTTTGTAGCCACTTGGTCATTTTTCAGGAGTAAAGCACGTTAGTACCGCACATTCCTTACCTTGAAAAAAGTTGAAATCAGACAGATTACTACAATGATGTCACTAGATTGAAAAATTTTCGGCAATAAATGCTCCATAACAGAAAATAATACTGTGTGTGTAACCCAGTTTCAAAGTCTTTTCCCGAAGTCTCAAGTCAGTAAGGGAAGCTTAACTTAGATTCAGTCACGATTATCTCCAAGAATACCTCAACATTGATGAAAAATAATAAATAAAACAGTGAACAAATGAAATCTTTGGTTAACATTCACAGTTTACTTGATATGAATTAGAAACTTGATAGTAACCTTAGCACATTCAGGTTAGATTTTTGAAACGGAAAGGAAATGATGTTTTTCTAAATTTTTCGAAGTCAATACTTCAAGGATTTCTATCTTCCATGTTATTATCGTATACTTTTCTGATAACTTCGCTTTCAAGTTCTCCTAATACATTTCAGTACAACGTGGTATGAGTAGTTCAATCACTGGATTGCTTTAGATTGGACGCAAGTTTTAGTATGGGAAGAAAGCTGTTGTTAGTTTGGAATAAATCAGGGTAAGAAAGCGTCTATCATTTATAATTTCACTCATTTCAACCCGAATGCAATTCGCTTTTGAAAAAAGTAATAATTTCGTCGCGAGAACGTGAATTTGATATAGGATTAATCATCATAGAAATTGCAAATCACTCCTCCATTCGACACTTATCCGCTCATAGCACGAGAGGAGCACCGCTTTCCCAGTGGTAACAAGTAAGGACATGTGTGAGCAGTGCTATTTTCATGCTATTCTTCTATTTTCCATCCCCTGTTACATCGAAAATACGCGATTGACAAATTCAACTTTAACCATGATGGTACACACAAGATGTTATGTTTATCAGTTTCCGCAAGTATTTCTTACAGAGTTGGTTTCTGCATCATGAACAGTATGCTAATATAATCAGATCTTGTGAGCGAACATGCTGATTACCTGTGTAGGATGAATATAGATGGCTGTATAATGAGAAACTGTGAATTCTTTTCATTTATGATTCTAACAAATATAATGCGTTAAATTCCTCGAATTATCATCATATTGAGTTTCACGCAAATATGCACGTAAGGAATTAATTAATTGCTGATAATTAATACTCAGCTCGATGAAAAACCCTTTGCTAAGAACTCCAGGGATGAATGTGCAACACTTGAGAATGCGGCCGTGTTTTCATACAGAAAACATTTTATAGAATATGGTATAATTTCTTAGCTCATAGATTTCACGTCCCCTGAGAATTAACAGAAAAACATTATTACGCGAAAAAATCAACTACAAAACGATTATAACATGGAATGGAGTTTTAATCGAGTGTTTCTACTCTGGTATCAAACTGCAGTACAGCACCGCTCGTCACGCAAATTCTCAAGAAGAAATTAGATTCCGAACTCGTGTCGCTCACTCCACGTCCCGTGTCATTGACGACATAATCCCACGGATTACAAAATGACCTTTCAAACTCAATTTTCGTATCATCACACGAAAGGCAGTAATCAAACGTTTCGATGGTAAACCACACGTCGAGCAGTTTATCATGTTCATGCAATTTTTGTTTTCAAGTTTTTTAAGGTATTCACTGAAAACATTTCAATTGAATTAGTAAAAGTCCATAGACCTGAACAATCGCATTCTCCGAGGAGACCTGCGCACGATTGAGTGGGAGCAAGATCGATTCTATATTGTCCTCTAACGCGAGAATGATTTGGACAAATGGTTCGCTGTAGTTAAGAAGAACTTGAACAATACAACTGTAGATTAAACGGATTGAACCTGATTACATTTTCACCCGCAGCAACTTCGCAAATCTATCGGGAGGAAGAGAATTTCATGTTTCAAAATAGCATGAATGAATCAATTTACGCAGGAATAAGGTGCTTTTTTAGTATGCCTACCCACCCGCTAAAACTTTAGAACCTGTAGATTCTTGAATTTTGTGAAAAAAATATTATCGTCAAGAGCGATATCACTGGTCAACAAATTTTGAAAAATTGTATGCTTCTTAAATGATATTAGTTGATTCCTATGTATTTTCATTCAACGAATCCAAATATCACGTTGAAAAATGTGTATTGGCTACAGGTTCAAAGATACGAGGCATGCAATATATGATTAATTAATTTATTTAATTGATATATATTTTAAGTTTATGAAGTATTTTACATTAAAGTCAACTACCTTTCGCCCTCCTAATGTAAACTTGTACAGCACAAACACCTTCTGTGACTGATGAAACAATACTGAGGGCAGAGAGACTGAGCGTAGTGAGTAAAATACACGTCCGCCAGCCTGTAGGAACGTGTTGAGACATGTAGGCGCATCACGAAAAGTATAGCTACCAAACAATTTTAACCATGATATTATATTTGTTACCAGCAACCTAAAATGATACGGAAAATGCTGTTTTGGTCTCCGAAGCATTTTGGTTGTTGACCAGTGTAATTCATGAACTCTACCGAAAGTCTTTGGCTAGAAATTTCATTACAATTTCACAAACCTCAAACACAGAGGCTGATTTATATATTCTTGTCCTACAATAGGTTGTTTTAATCGTTCTCGGAAATACAAAGTAAAGGAAATATACTCCTTTGTGAATTTTGAAGAACTATAACTAAACTATATTTCAAATTGTTAGGATATCCTTCTGGTTTCAAAACTTACGGGGAGGTGAATTAAGAGGGGATGGAAAAATTAAAAAGGTTGATGTACTTCAGTGTTTCATTTTAATACTAACTCTAACTTCAATAGACAAACAAGAACTTATCATGAAATTCAACTACGAAACAAATTGTTCTGAATGACAAAAGGGCAACGTGCAGGCATGAGAGTCTGGCCTGTCAGATGGAGGAAAGGATAAAATTCGCGACATTCGGCATGACGCGCACCTATGCAAGATAAATCGAAATTTAAACAATCATCGTTACTTTGATTCATTGCGGTGAGGAACCAGCTCTACATATTTTGTTTACTCACAGTGCTTTGGAGCGGAAAAGATTAATGAAAGTTTGAGGACACAAAAGGTCCAAATATTAATATAGATCAAGGAAGAAACTTTATCTTAGCAGAGGAATTAGCCAATCTAGCACAAGACGATTAGTTGCCAATTCAACGTGTTAAGATTTTAAAAAATACCTATTCGTCTTCGAGTATTTTTTATTTAGGTTAAAAAACGTAAATAATTTTGAAGGTTTGAAAATGGGGTGTCAGGCGCAGAAATGAACACGGGCGTAGGAAACTCAGTACTCAGGTCTTCGGTTAAATTAGTGTCAGTAAAAAGCCATCGACGTCAGTCTCCAGCGGAATGTGACGGCGACGGTTCAACCCCGGCACTTCAGGTTGACGGGAAAGGCTCGTGCAAAAAAAACACTCGAGACTCGACTGAAGGTAAACCAGGGTACACCGGTCAAGAGCGCAGCCAAACCGCGTCCAAAACAGCCCACAGTCTCCACAGCTGCATGCACCAAATGACAAAAATGCGCACATATAATTAGAGAAAATTATTATGTTTTATCAGTACTATTGAACAGTTAAGGGTAAATGTCTACGTTGACAAGCTCAGTTACAGTTGTCCCACAGAAGAAGGCTTAAACTCTCGAACTAGGCGAAAAGTCGCAGTATGTGGTGCAACGGCAGCTTCAGCGCGAAATACTGACAAATTAACGTAAGATAAGTACGCAGTCGACTTACTATGATAAATGTGCACGATGAAACCGTTTAAATACGTAACAAATATAGCAACACTGCACCGCGCATGAAGAACTTAATCCTCCAATGTGCGGAGTGATTTTAAGTGGATGCGATTAATGGCGATATTGGAATCGCCATATAGTTTAATATTGATAAGAAAGGCATAAGCCCAATGATAGTTTAATCATCAATTTCCCATCATCCTGTAGGAGGATGTTAAATGAAAGTCTCACCAGTAAGTGAATCAGGCAAAACTCAATTTGTTCCGAAAGGCAAATACTCACTGTAATCGAACAAAAGAAAAGGAGTCAAGGCCCCAGACCATTGAATTGGTTTCGCGACAGAAATATCGGCATGTAAATTTCTGTGTGCTCTGTTCATCCATAACATACCCAACTTCGTTTAACTGAATTACTGCTACACTCAAAAATTATATTTTAATATTTCGCAGTAGCAATTTAAAGAAGGCAGCTGAATTTGTTCCAAAAGTGCCGGTCATGAACATGAGAAGAGGGTTAAGACATTGCTGGATTAAACTAAATTTAGAGCATTTTACTGTCGTTATTTCACAGCATTATTTTTGTCATGGCTGATCTCTTCCGCATTACTATTTGGCTAGCTCAGAAACATAATTCATTCTTAAATAGGCCGACGATTTTAGAATTGAGATAACCTCTAGCCCAAATGGAATTGAACAGATTTTTGGACTTCAATTCACTGTGTTGCATCAATCAAAACTGTGGTAGATTTTTACCTACAGTCACATGCAAATATTCATTATCCTATGGCTCGTAGACAACCCAAGAAAAGTTCCAGGTGTATTTCAAAATTTCAAGTTAACTTCGACGGAATGAAAGAAATTCCTATTTTCTCGTACTTCGAAAAAATCATTGCTGCGTGTCACCCGAGGGAAAGTAATGGTTATAGTATAATATTATTTATGTTGGAAACAACAACATAAGCTCATAAATACACATGGTGACAACCTTTCTTCATAGATGGTGAAAGTTGATGAATGAGTAAAGTAAACACACGGCATTTCATACCTACATTTTTTGCTCAGGTCCTTCCCCAATATCACAAATTACTATCGATGAAATGTCAAGATGATTAGCAAGAAGAACTAAAGCAGATGCTTTGTAGAGTCATCAGGTTTGAAAACAAGCCGTACTACGGCTTTTATCTGAGGAACTTCTGATTTGTGAGAGGCATTTTTATTCTTCATGGGAAATATTTTTCAACAGAAATGAAAATCAAGACAATTTAGAGGGTTGTTCTGATTATACCTCACAGTGTTAATTGTCATCATTATCTGGCAGTTATTTTTCGTGTGAACGTTATCCTGATTATCGAGAAGTGTTGGAAGCTAGGTAACAGAGTAAAAGCTATCATTCTTAAAACATTTCGATCTCGATTTGTTGACCTCCCAGTCTCCTTTATAAGAGGCAAATGAGTTCAGGCATTTAAAGATACCTTGCGTAACTGGGATTACGAAATACTGGAATCTCTATCGTTGTTTTACGCTTGTTTTTATCCATTTTGTTCATCTCTCGCAGAATGTTTGAGGACCTGAAATACGCTGGTATTCTAGAATTTGTCAGACATGGGCCTTATACCCAGTCTAACCTTTTCGCCGGAGCATGCATGTTTATCGCCGCCCAAGCGATTTTATCGCCGAAGT
>JACJUY010015971.1:2270-14531 GCA_014220935.1 Platorchestia sp. MABIK | reverse complement strand
CGCAACACACGTGTATCGCAACACACGTGCATCGCAACACACGTGCATCGCACCACACGTGTATCGCAACACACGTGTATCGCAACACACGTGCATCGCAACACACGTGCATCGCACCACACGTGTATCGCAACACACGTGTACCGCAACACACGTGTACTGTAACACACGTGTACCGCAACACACGTGTACCGCAACACACGTGTACCGCAACACACGTGTACCGCAACACACGTGTACCGCAACACATGTGTACCGCAACACATGGGTACCGCAACACATGTGTATCGCAACACATGTGCACACATGTGTACCGCAACACATGTGTACCGCAACACATGTGTACCGCAACACGTGTGAACCGCAACACATATGTACTGTAACACATATTTACTCCGACATCGATGTACTGTCGCATAAACTGAAATAAAAACTCAACCAGACACTTGAGTTTGACACCACCCTGACAACACAGCCAGACACTTGAGTTTGACACCACCCTGACAACACAGCCAGACACTTGAGTTTGACACCACCCTGACAACACAGCCAGACACTTGAGTTTGACACCACCCTGACAACACAGCCAGACACTTGAGTTTGACAACACCCTGACAACACAGCCAGACACTTGAGTTTGACACCACCCTGACAACACAGCCAGACACTTGGGGTTCGACATAATATGTTTGATATAAACCCCATCCTGAAACCCTGACCACAGTTAGAGTTAACATTATTAACCCCACCCTGAAAACCCACCTAGAGTTAGAGTTGGGATAAACTCTACCAACCCACACAACGCAAGAAGCCCACATGGAACTAAGGAATGTCTCCTAACCACAACGATTTTTCCAAAAGAGGGAGGAGGAAGACCCTTTTTAGGATGGAATTAACACATTGACCGCCACGGGTTGAACTAAAGTTCAATATTTAACTTAAATTTAACTCAAAAGTTGATCGAAATTTCATAAACACCTAACATTTATTATGTTCATTAAATATCATTCGTTTTGAAAGTATGTTGAAATGTTCAAACGACCCAACGATGGGTCGTATCGCAAGCAACGTGCTAAGGAAACAAGGAATCTATGTAGGTGTGTTGTTCTCAGACTCTACACATCGAAATACGAAAATTGAAATAAGTTAATGAAACTAGATTAAGAGCAAAAAAACAGCCAAGGCGCTGAAAAAATGCAGTAAGTTGAAGAAACACAAGATTAAAGTTGAAGAAAGTAGTAGCCGCTGAAATGCAGGACAGCAAAGAACCGGAAGAAATGGACCGTAAGAAAACGATACACCTTATCGACCATAAAAAAGACCTATTTAAGCTTCAACTCAGGAACTCGCAACATCTCCCTTGGAACGCTAGTTCCCAAAAATGTCATAGTTTTATCTCCCGAGTGCCTGCAATACCAAGAACCACCTACTCGAGGCGAGTTAGAAAGCAGAACCTCAAGTAACGCAGATTTGCGAATAATTTTCTTCTATAAAATACTGGTTATTCTTTATTCTTATAGTTAAAACGCGTAATAATTCTTAAATAAAGTATAAACTATGGTAATTAATTATTTGATTTTTCAAAAATAATGTCAACATTTCCCCCAAAAAAATTTTTTCTCTCGTGCAAGTAAATCGGCTGTGATGAAATAAAAACTTGTCACCCTATAATGAAAACATTCGTTTTCTGCTGCATATTATAGTTTTCTGTAAATCCACTGAAACTGCGCGGTTGACAATAGTAAGGGTTGAAGAGAAAGGAATGGCTTGTGTAGTATTGATTCATGATGAAGCACCGTACGATGAAGTAGCGCTATTTGGAAAATTTGCCCGCTATTTTCTACAATTAATTCGCAAATTTGTTGGGTCTTCACAAATCGCAAGCATATGCGTTCTCAAAGAAAATCCGCGATTAGTTGAATTCACGATTACTTTGGGTTCCAGTGCGGTACTAGGAGACTCCTGACATTAAGTCCTACACATCTGTTACTTACAAATAAACATAAGAAATGAGAAAGTCCTTGAATCATACCCACTATGATAAACAATGAGCAGAGCTCTGTGCTTGACCGGTTACTTACTAAGAAACAAGTGTAAGGGTATACCCATAACCTGACCTGATTTCACTCTTCCGTACCTCTTATTAGCTACGACTCAACTCAATGCTAGAGAAATATCCACAGAATTAACAAGAGTTCGTTTGTATGAAAGCTGCGAGCAGCCACAAGTAATTTCTGCATCAGAAGTGTACCATGTCTTGCCTCTGTTGAGCCTGTTGCTTGTGAATTTCAAAATTAATTTCTAAATTCAGTTAGACCACTTGCAATTTCTTGTGTTTGTAAGAGATGGACCGCCTCGCCCCACAGCACTTTGATTTACGTCCTGAAGGAATCTTGCTAGCACATCTACCTTCTCGTCAACTTCTTGATATCTCATCCATTTTTGGTCTATATCTCGCATTTACGATTACTGATTGATCAAACTTGTTGACTTCATGTTCTTTATTAGGCCTCCACAATAATAAAACAAATATTCTACCACTAACGTGCAGGAAGGTTTCATGATCATGAACACGTTAACCGCCATGGGTTACAATATTCAACTGAAGTTTAAAGTCAGTTGTAGTGTATAATTTTAAAAATAGCAGACATTAACTGGATTGTGCCCTCATTTAGCTTTGAATATGTATTTATGAAATTTGCGTTTGTGACTACTGGTCGGTCAGCAGCAGCTTTACGAAAATCCCTTTCGTGTACCACCAGTGGCTCACGTGGCGGGGAACGTGTTAAAGTTGGCAAGAACGTTCTTAGAAATGCAAAAAATGTCAACTTGAGAGGTATTTTGTACTTAATTTATACTAAACAATCTCGTCTCTGCGTTAACTGCAAAGCAGTGGTACTGCTACCCTAACGTACTCAACAGCACCTACATTTGCATACTTCCCTGCTCACTAGATTAGATGTTAGTTTAAACCTCCCTATCCGCAAGAAATTCAGTACTTACTAAGAATGAAGTTTTGCACACCGGATAAACTGACCTAGACTTGTCCTTGTGTCGCCTGTGCTGCTGTGCCGCCAGAGACCGTCCTGCCTGCGCCGATGCCCGCTTGCCGCTGCGCCCATACGACGACTTGTCGAAGGAAGGCGACTGCGGCGGCGAGTCAGACGAAGTGGACATCGAAGGCTGGCGAGTCTTGAGAGGCACGGGCGACGACGACCCGTTGGATGGAGGGCGTTGCTGGCTGGAGGGGACTGCATTTTCTTCGGACCCGATAGTAGCAGAGCGCTTAGGGGGATTCAGAGACGTCCTTTGATTCTGAGGAGGCAAGCTTCCTATAGACCCACCGTGAGGGTGAGGTTGGGGAGGAGGAGCTATGGGGTTGTCGATCCCAGTAACAACCCTGTCGGTGGGCATAGGAGGTGGAGCTGTAGGGGTGAGAGGAGGTGGAGGAGGCTGGGGTTCTGCAGAACTCCCACAGCCAGGCACCATCCGACTGAAACGAGGCAAGCCCTCCTCATCATCTTCATCTTCCTCATCTGAGTGACTTTTCTCCTTCCTCAAATCCGACTCTTTTTTCTTTGTGGACTTGTTCTTCACTAATTCTTCTCTTTCTTGCCCTTTCTTCACCGGTTGTTTTTCGTTCAACCGCTCTCCTGTGGCGTTGACATCAAGTCCCGTGTCTACAGACCCAACCGTCGACACCACGGAGGCTGACACAGCATCAAAACTGGCGGCTCCATTAGGTTTATTCTCTCGGACGTCAAGAGACTTGGGAGCAGAACCAACAACGTTTAATGGTACTCCCGCCATGTTGCTGGTGGAATTAACAGTGGCTGTGCGTCCAGATATACCCTCAACCAGAGAAGCGTTTTTCGGGGGTTGGAAAGGGCTACCTTTTCGAGCTCGCAAACTTTTGATCGGACCTCCAGGAGCAATCATAGGAGGTGGGGAAATAGAAGAAGGAAGGGGATTAACTCCAGACGGCAAGGAGTGGTGCACATCACTACGAGGATAGCCATCACAGTCACTGTTCTGAAGTGAAGGAGAGGGAGCTGAACTAGCAGGAGGAGCACTGGGCCTGTACTGAGCACTGTCACTGTTGTCAGGGCCAGACGCGGACGATGGGCCGCCACCACCACACGATTCTGACAGAACCTGCCCATGCAAGTCACGCTTCTGTAGCTCTTGCGGACCTTCTTCTTTTTGTTGCTGCAGCTCCTGCTGTTGCTGCTGCTCCAACAGCTGCTCCTGCGGTCGCTGCTGCTCCAACAGCTGCTCCTGCTGTCGCTGCTGCTCCAACAGCTGCTCCTGCTGTCGCTGCTGCTCCAACAGCTGCTCCTGCTGTCGCTGCTGCTCCAACAGCTGCTCCTGCTGTCGCTGCTGCTCCAACAGCTGCTCCTGCTGCTCCAACAGCTGCTCCTGCTGTCGCTGCTGCTCCAACAGCTGCTCCTGCTGTCGCTGCTGCTCCAACAGCTGCTCCTGCTGTTGCTGCTGCTCCAACAGCTGCTCCTGCTGTTGCTGCTGCTCCAACAGCTGCTCCTGCTGTTGCTGCTGCTCCAACAGCTGCTCCTGCTGTCGCTGCTCCTGCTGTTGCTGCTGCTCCAACAGCTGCTCTTGCTGCTGCTTCAACAGCTGCTCCTGCTGTTGCTGCTCCAACAGCTGCTCCTGCTGTCGCTGCTCCAACAGCTGTTGCTGCTCCAAAAGATGCTCCTGATATTCAGGTAACTCCTGCTGCTGTTGTTGCTCCTTCTCTAGCAGTTGTTCCTGCTCCAACAGTTTCTCCTGCTCCAACAGTTTCTCTTGCTCCAACAGTTTCTCTTGCTCCAACAGTTTCTCTTGCTCCAACAGTTTCTCTTGCTCCAACAGTTTCTCTTGCTCCAACAGTTGTTGTTGCTGTTGTTCAAGCAGTTCTTCTTGTTGCTGCTCTGACAGTTGTTTCTCAAGATCAAATAGCTGATTCTGTTGTTGTTGTTGTTGCTGCTGCTGCTGTTCCTGAAACAATTCAAATTGTTGAGGCTTTTGCTCCCCTTGCCCAAACTGTTTCTGCAGATTTTGCAGCTGTGCAATGGAGGAAGAAGAAGCAGATATTCTAAGACCATCAAAGCTGTCTACTTGTTCTTCATCATAGCCCCAGCCATCATCATTGGACCAGCTGTCACCTACAGCTTCAGAAGGAGCAAGGAAGTTGTTTATGCCTCTAGATGAAGTTTTAATGCCTGTACCTTGCTGCTTTGAGTCATCAGAAACCACAGCAGCACTTTCTGTTACTCTGGCTGTGGCATCATCATTACTTGCTTGGTGAATCTTTTGTGAATTGAGATCAGAAGCAGAATTTGTCTCAGGCTTGGAACCACTAAAGACTGAACTGGCATCAGATGTCTCTCGGGTTGCCCAAGCAGCTGCCTCTAGGGTATGGGAAGCTGCACTCACACCTGAAAAAGCGGCACTGAATACAGCCCCCAGTCCCTTAGCAGCCACTTCTGAGGCAGCTCCTACCGCAATTGCAGCAGCGGCCGTCAAATCTGGTTGTTGCCAGCCCCAGTCTTGTGTAAGAGGAGCCATTGCAGCAGTAAAATTATTTTCCTCACTTGGTGGTGCAACTTTACTCAAGCCTTTGTCAATTCCTCCTAAGTTAGAGGCTTCAAAGGCAGAAGAGCTGTCAGTGCCATTGTGTTCCATGAAAGTATTTACCTGAGACTTACCCATATTTTGAACACTGTCAGAATTGTCATGCTGGTTAACATGGGCATTAGTACTTTCTAAATTAGGTTCATGAGCTTCACTTTCCTTAGCAGCTGCCTGGTTTTGATTCAAAGCCCCAAAGTTCTCCTCCTCCCAACCATCATCACCCCATTGTTCTGATACAAAAGGAGTCATGGTCTTCTGGTCAGCACTGCCTATCTCACAAACAACCTTCCCTGTCTCATGACCCTGCATCCCATCTTCTGGATCTTGACCTTTGTCATGATTCCTATCGTTTTCTGAGCTAGAATACTCCCCAGAATTAGCAGCAGCACGACAACCATAATTCTTTGGCAACTCCTCTGTTACAGTGGTGGTCATTTCAGGAGTTAGACGTGGCTCTACATCAGCCTTGAAATGCTGTTGTTGCTCATGACCAAAATATTGGTTGTTATGAGCATCAGCAGAGGCAGTGAGATCCTGAGCACCAGCATTCTGATGTTGATGATAATTCATGTTTAACTGGTCATTCTCATTCTGTCCTGAGTTATCATAGTGAGATTGCTGCTGCAGCTGCTGTGTATGCGATTGCTTTTGATCCGAGAAAGAGTGTTGTTCACGTGAAATGGAGGACTGATCGTGTGATGTTGCCTGACTCTGTTGTTCAAAATTTTGATCTTGATTGAGCAATTGTTCCTGCCGCTGTTTTTCCATCAGGTCTGGTTGTCGCTGCATCCCATCTTGCTGCCCCATGTCTTCCCACCAGTCGGACCACTCCGTCTCAGGAGTCTGTTGCTGTTGCGGAGCAGGTTGGCTGGCTGGATGCTGTGGCTGATTTTGTTGCTGACTGTGCTGTTGTTGATGTCCATACTGCTCATTTCTTTGCTGCTGGTACTGATTTTGTAATTGCTGTTGATTTTGTAATTGCTGCTGGTGTTGTGGCTGTTGTTGTTGTTGTTGCAGAGGCTGCTGGTGTTGTTGCAGAGGCTGCTGGTGTTGTTGCAGAGGCTGCTGGTGTTGTTGCAGAGGCTGCTGGTGTTGTTGCAGAGGCTGCTGGTGTTGTTGCAGAGGCTGCTGGTGTTGTTGCAGAGGCTGCTGATGTTGTTGCAGAGGCTGCTGGTGTTGTTGCAGTTGCTGTTGGTTTTCCACTAGTTGTTGATTCTGTAGCTGTTGTTGAGTTTCAGCCTGTGTCCATTCATCCTCCCAGTTGTCACTCCATGCTCCTTCTGTGTTATTGCTATTATTATTGACAAAATTATTGGTGCTCAACTGTTGATGCTGAGAGGAGATAGTGTGATTTTGCACCACGCCATGCTGTTGCTGGTGGCGGTAATGGTTATTCCCAGATCGATTATTCTGGTGATACTGATTTTGAAATTGCGGCTGCGGCTGCCTGTCCTGGTGATGGTAGCTTGATTCCGAATAACTTTCTCCCTGGTGGGGCTTGGCAGCCTGAAATCCATCTGAGCTACTGCTGTGCACTGGCTGCAAGTAACTGGATGGCCCTTGGGCATTGACTTGATTGGCTGGAAAAGGCTGGGTGTGCTGCTGCGATGTACTGGAGCAAGAGTTGCCCCGAGACTCAGCTTCTGAACTCCCCCAGCCCCAAGATTCATCCGCAAAGCCCCAACCCACATCAGCAATGCCAGTTGGAGCATTGCTGCCAGCCTGAAATATAGACAATATTTTAGAATACAAAAAAGGTTCATTATGTGCATTGAATCAAAATTGCTGAAAATGAGTTTATAAAGCTCAATTTCTGAACTTTCATGAGATCATAACTATAATATAGCCATTAAAATCAGAAATTCATATTTTATGAAAGCCTGAATAGGTCTTGAAATCAGCTTTGATAGCTTATATAGACAGTGCTTCTACAACAAAAAAACAGTCTCAGCCAAAATTTTTAACTTTGAATAATTCTGAAAAAGTACCAAAGTAACAAAGAATGATCTACATATAGAGATAAACTGAGTAGAAGATCACAGCTTTAGGTTCATCATTAAGAGTACACCAACCAAGGTGCAAAAGTCTCATTAAATCCTTTTAGGATAACAGTGAAGTTGAAAATTTATCACTAATGCAAGACAATATTACGAATAACTCACATTTGGTTGGTTTTGGTTGTAGCTCGGCTGTTGCTGCTGCTGATGGACGCCCACACGATGGCCGCCCTTCAGGCGTTGTCTATACATTACTTACGTCCTCTGCACTATCACTATACTATCTGAAAAGACAACAATAAAAGAAATCACAATGGTCTATGATGGAGCAGATTATGTAGCCCAATGGCCAATGTATGGTCCAAATACTTTGAAGCCTGTAATTAATATTTGACTGTTCCAGCATTCACAGCTAATTTAACACAATAAAGCAATGATAAATCTGAAAATTTTGTAACATGCAAATGATGCTTGACTGGTTCAGCAATTGCAGTCAATATAACTTGACAATGCAAAATGGTATCAATGATGTACAATGTTTTTCAACTACACTGGCTTCCCTACTTAAGACTATTTAAGTTACAAACATTCAGAGATATGAATCCAAGCTGACTGACATTATATATGTAAATTAAAAGTGAGTAGATAACATTTCTTATTATTAATATTTACAATAACTATCTTTAAAATTTGAATCTTTAATATTATATCTTGTATGTATTATGTTTCTTTGTTGACCATATTCGTACGTACATATAAACGGTGGTACCTCGGTACTCGACCGCCTCTATACTCGACCAAATAATTTCTGTAGAAAATGCATCGGACCTCGAACAGATTTTCGGTACTCGACTAGCCGAGTCGACCCGAACGCGCTCCTCGGCCCTTCTCGGCCAGCGGGTAAGCGTCAGTTCGACTCGTACTGCCAGCGGAGTAAGACGTACGCCATTTGTTTGAGTATTTCTTCCCAGATTTAAACTTTTTTGTGTTGCTCTAGCTCTTGGAAAATTGGTTTCGGTGTTCGAACAAATCGGTGCTTGACCACCACCTCAGAACAGATTATGGTTGAGTACCGAGGTACCAATGTATTTATAAATACCCGGAATTTTAAATAACTTTAATTTCTAATTATAAACCAGAAATCACCCTATAACATCATAAACATATCAATTTACAAACAGCTGTTTAGAACCAATGGCAATTGTTTGTTGGGATCCAAGTGAATATGCACAAAATAGCCTACTGATTTGAGTAGTGTTTTCACATTGGGTGTTTTTCCCCAAATGATGGAGCCATTTTTGGTAATCTGGTATCTCACCTGGCAAGATCTTAGGTGCCAATTAAACAGCATGAGCTGTCTGATGTTCCAGTAACTGATCACAAATCCAATGCACAGATCTTACTAATTAAACAATCACTATATTTTAAATTTATAGAGAGATGAAAATCAACTCAAAATATAACCATGAAGCCAATCATTACTAGTAAGGTCTAATAGAAGAAAATTTTACTGGCATATAACAATTTTCAAAGTACACATAGAGTGAAACACAAACATTCCACACAATATGTACTATTTGCCAAGCTATTAGCATATAACATTACCACATTGACTACGTTTTGGGCATAATTGTACCACTAGGTAAAGTGCTTATTTGCATTCTGTTATAAATAAATAGCATTTAAACTATTTCACTGCCTTTACCAAAATTACCGAGTTTAGCATGCAAGGTAAAATAATATATTTCTCACACCTTTTTAGAAAGGAAAAGATTGAATTTGCGAGCTAAAATTTCACTACTCACAACCTAGCCAAATCAACCGCACAAACATAATCAACGTGTTAATAAAAAATTTTTCCTTCCTGAGAACCAATCAAATCCTAAAAATACAATATTTACAAACATCACAAAGCTCCATCATATCTTGAACAGAGATATTAAGAACCCTAAGTCAAAGGTTGGTACCAAAATAAAAATCATTTCATGGCCTCTAAGATTTTGTTACAAGATTATTTCACCTTCACCTAATTTTGTTTTAATTAACATTTCATTCAAACACTTGAAGGCTTCAAAGAGTACAAACAGACAAGCACTTTTTTTAATTTGAATTTTTTTCAATTTATGAGCAAAAGTTTTCAAGCAAGGGATCAAGAATAAGTTACAATTCTTACAACATGATTTTTTTTTAATCTTATTCTTTCATAATAAGTAAAAGATAAATGTTTCTATACTACAATCTAAATAGAAGCAGAAATCCTTCCCATTAATAGATCTCAACAATAAACAATATTTCTGTTTATTTTCAACATATCTCATGCTTTTTGACATTGACCAGGAAAAAGTATTTACAATAATTACCAAATTTGAATAAGAAGCCAGGCAAATTAAAATGGACTGTAGGTATAGATACCAGAACATGTGCTCATATGTAAATGCCTTAACATGTTATTTGAAACATGAAAACAAGTATAGTTTTCAAATGTTTGTAATAATTTAACGAATATTTAATAAAGGTTAAATGTTGAGATGGCATTCTCAAAGATGTTAAGAGACCCAAAATTTATTTTGTTTAAGAACTATTCTCACAAAACCTCAACACCAAATTAAACTTTCTAAACAAATAAATCAATACAAACGCATACTCTTAAAAGCTATCTATTTCCAAAGATGCATTGTTCAAAGAAGATGGTATGACTTCACTTAAGAATTTCATTTACAAATTTTTAGTAGCAATGTAAACAAGAAATTCATGCTACAAATTCTGAGTTATAGGCAACTGCCAGTAACAGATTTTTAGTAAATACTATCAATTGATTGACAATTAAAAATGTTCACTCAATCCGAAATTTCGAATCAAATAAGCGGAAAAACATGGACATCATATTACTGAAACCAAATGATTGTGCGATACAACATTACTTGTTGTGCCGGTCACACTGACACAAAGTACTCTACTACGTAAAGTACTCTACTACGTCAAAAATAAATCACGTTATTCACTTCGGAAGTAAATGACAAGTAGAAAAAGGTCAACATTGAACAGCTGTAACAGGTAAGTCGTTCAACAACATTGTGAAAATACTGAACGAAAAAGTCCTTGGATTCTGATTCTTTACTGTGTAATTTTTTGGAGTTGAAGATTTTTCCGTGACACTTCATTCAAAATCGACAACAAAAAATTCCTCAAACACTATCCTACCAAGTGCCGTATTTATCTCCATTCACATTATTCCGAGCACTACGCGATCACACGAGTGACATGTCACAACATCGTACACTGCCAACATACATGATGCCAAAGCCTAATATTTCAGAGAAACTAGATATATTTACACTCGTTTGGATGTCTATGTTATTCAAAAATGTTAAAATAAACATTTTTTAAGTGATTGAGTTTAACTGCTGGTGATATCTTATTTTTTTCCAGTGTAAAATAAGATAAAAAACAAAATGAAACATTTATAATCACGATGGAAAGCTATCAAACGTCTAACCCGAACAAACACTAAATAGAATAGTTAATTGCAATGAACATGTCAATCGTAACTAATCACACTCAAAAAATAATATCCTATTCTTATTCTCATCCTAGTCTCATGAAACATGCCTCAATGTCTCTAAAAAATTACATGAAATAAAAATTACATGAATTAAACGAAAACAAATTACAAATTACATGAATGTAACAAATTACATGAATGTAACAAATTACATGAATGTAACAAATTACATGAATGTAACAAATTACATGAATGTAACAAATTCATGAATTTTGCGTCGACAGTTGTCAGGAAAATTGAATTAAAAAAGAGCGATCATCCAATCTCTCATCCATAAATCCCGTTATGTTTCCATTTCTTTATTCTTACCTCAAAGCAATCAACGTGTTGTAAAATTTATCCCATGCACTACAGGAAAGTAAAAGTTAAATCAGAGAATAATGTCTTCGTCAGCTGCCAATCATCCGACACCTCACATAGAAATCTCTCAGTATCAAGTGCCTTACCGTGGAATTTAAGGTCTCAAGCGCATGAAAAACAGTCGTTTCATTTTGTGTTTTTTGAATAACTACTTTAATGCTCCAATACATACTCTCAAGGCAGGAACGAAATACTTACGCTTGTTATTCCGTATTTCAAAATGTGCGATCAAAACTTCCTACATGCGTAGGTGGCTCAATTGCATGCCTGCCATTGCACATTACGTATTTAGGCTCGAGTTCGTGTAAAATGCCGATTTTCAGTTCTACTCTAAATGCAGTATCTCGACGTATTAATTACGAACCTGGTATTTCTAACCCTTTTTCACAGCGTTATTTTTGAACTCATGGGCTATCTGTAAATTATATATTTATATATATATGTGTACCTTTTGTCGAAATTCTAGCCATTGCTCGAACGCTGAGGTCCTTTGCGGACTTTGTAAGGCAGATTTAAGGGCCTTCCGCAATAAAGTTCAAGGGCTGTAATTCACTTGATCAGCCTAAAAATTAATTACGCTGGTAATTTACGACTAAGCGGAGCAATGGCGGGGGTTCCTCACATCTTCGGCAAAAAAGGCAAATGAAAAAACTAAAATGTTCGTCTGCTCTTCTTGCAACGAGTCCCAAGCCATAGCAAGGGATTCGGGAAAGC